>VUQG01004782.1:11940-21940 GCA_015106755.1 Etia nguti
CAATAGCGGCTGTGGAGGTAGCCTTGGTAGCATTAGCCTTGAGAGGACGCCAACACATACACACACACACACACACACACACACACACACACACACACACATTTTGCTCTTTGCTCTTCTGAGTAATAACCATCTAAAGAGGGAGACGTGATGTAAAACCACAACACGAGTGTGTGTGCACTGCTGAAAGAGGAAAGGAGGCTTTTGCATCTGACGAGCATTGTAAAACACACCCTTGGTAAAAAAAAAAAAAGACACTTAAACACACTAACACGTTTCACAAGATAGGAAACAAATGTTTTTGTGTAAAAGTTGCACAGTTCAAAGAAACTGAGTTAGTAAAAACACTGAGAGGACAACACCTACACCTCTGGGATTTTGGTTATTTGGAGCAATTTTAATGAATTGTATTGCATTTATCGAACAGAGCCAAAAACAGACACAACAAGTTCTGATTTTTTTTGTTCTGGTTTGTTTTAACACTCGTTCTATTTGTGAATGTATTTAAACAGATAATTTTCAAACTTAATATTAAATGAATTAATGCGAGTTCAGATTTATGTAGCTGCCTGTCTCATTGTAGTAAAGACAAACATGAAGTGTTTCTCTGTGGCAAAAAGTCTGTAGAGTCTGGGACTAAAATGATCTTAGACATATTTCTTATTCAAAGGCTTGGATCAGTTTTGTCTGAAAACATGCTAAAGTTATATAAGTAAGATAAAAAAGCGCTTTAAGCACTCCCCTGGCCGCCTCTCTCTGAGTCATCCCGTACTCCGAGGAATATCAGATTCATGATGCTGGGAAAAAATCTACAATATGCTATGCAGCCTGTATAACAGAGCTGCTGATGTCAGACAGAGACAAGTACAGAGCCTGGTCCAACCTAAAAAAACAAACAAAAGCGACAAAGGTTGTGTACATGTTTGGACAGCTGAACAGTTACAATCTACAGAGTGGAAACAGCTGAGAGTTCATTCTCAACAGTAAAAATGTTTGAGTGTGAGTGATAGCAACCGCGAAAGGAACATTTAATTTAAAGCAGGGTCACTTTTAAAGTGTCACTGAAAGTGTTGTGAGGAAAACTGAAGGATATTTTTTTATTCCAGTTAATCTGAAACATCTGAAGCACATCACCAAACAACCAAATCACAGCACAACACAAGCATCAATTTTACAATTTGTGGTCCCAAACTGGGTTTCATACAGCAAACCCATTTTAGACCATGAACTCACCAGAAAATTGCTTACTGAGGTCAAGGCCGAGCGTTGCTTCCCTACAGACCTCTACAAGACAGGAAGTCTGGCCTCGCTTCATTCTGACTAATATTAGCTAATGCTAACTTGTCTTTTGATGCGACTGAAATTGCTCTTTCATCAGATATAATGCTGTCTCAAAGTGAAAAAGTGAAGTGTCAAAGTGCAAGCTGTTAACGTGTGAGAGGATTTGTGGTTGAACAAGGTGTTAAAGAGTTACAGCCATTTAAAATGTAACTCTCAGTGAGATGACCCAAAGTCTGAGATGAAGACGCGTAAACTCATACTTAAGTTTCAACGTGAACGTTCACGTGGTTACATCATAACAACGGTGATAGAAGCAGGAAATAAGAACAAGGCTTTTATCATGATTATAGTATGCCCCACAGTGCATCAGAAGCTTTAGAGACACTTATGAACTGAAGCATCCCTGCCAAACACAGCACTAAATGGATAAATGTGCTAGTCACTTTTATATAACCACATCTGGAAGTCTTTTCTGGTAACTCAACACCTTAGCTGTGTTACTTCACAGTTTTTTGGTGGGTTTCTCAAACAAAGCCACAAAGGGAAGCTTACAGGAGACTAAGAGTAAAAGAGGTCACAAGATCACAGAGCTCTCACACCAAGTCACTGTTTCATCGCAGCACAAGAAACATTTTTTGTCACCTCTCCGCTGCTGTGCGGTAGTGCGGTGGCTAGCACTGTTGCCTCACAACAAGAAGGTCCTGAGTTCAGGTTCATCACCTAGGTTGGCCTTTCTGTGTTGAGTTTGTATGCACCTTGTCTCTCGCCCTATGGTAGCTGGGATAGGTTCCACCCCCTCTGCAATCCTGATAAGAGGAAGAGGATGGCTTCATAACAAACGAATGAGCTAGCAACATGCCCAGCACTCTGTTGTGATCAAGTTTATTTATAATCACATTTTAAAACAAGCACAGGAGCCTTTCCTGTTACAGCCCCAAGGGAAATTGAGTCTCCTCTTGGGACTAAACCAAGGAGCGTTCACAATTTTTGACAACTGCACTCTACAGCCAGAGACAAATTTTAAACAAGAGTAAAAACAACTTCACGCTTGAATGGCCACCGTCTTTGCCACAGAGCCAAGATCTGACATTCAGGCCAGAGGATTATTGAATATATTAGAGTTTGAATAAGCTGCAACAGTTTAACAAAAAGAACAAAAGTAAAAGAAAAAAACATCCAGATTTTTGTGAATGGTGTCAGGGGAAAATACTGGCCTCCGATCAAATCTAAACGTCATCAAATCCAGTGTGGTTGGGCTGGAAAAACAGAAACAATTTCCCCCAGGTTTTTCCGTCTCATGTTGTTTAATTGATACAAAAACAACAAAGTTTAACTCACAGCATTGGCCAAAGTATCTGATCAGCTCAGTTCTTAAGTCACAAGCTGTTTCTGACTCCATAATGTCATATCATCTGGTGCTGACTAGTGTTTTTTGCAAACACATTGGGATATAAGAAGCCTTGAACTGCCCTAGTACAGAGTCATGTCTCTTAATAAAGTCAATCTGTCTCTATCCTTTCTGTCAGTGTCCTTTGATGCACTGTTTGTATGCAAACTATGATCACAAAGACAAAGATTTCTGAACAATGAACAGTCACACTGATCAAAGATAAGAGCCCAGCACCGGTACACAGGTGTGGTACCTACAGAGGGAATACAACAGGAAACATTATGAGATGACAGCAGGAACATTTGTTTAAGTGAAAGTGAAGTTGCATGCATATTTATCTTGATTCTCACTCTTGTGATAATCAGAGTTCACAAATCAAACTTCCAGCAGGTAAAAGTTCAAATGAAACTACAACATGGTGAGCTTTATTCACCATGGGTTCATTGGCGGTGTGTGAAACGTTAACATTAACAAAAGCTACTCAGTGTGTTTCCTGATAAGATACAGAGGCTTTGGGCCATGGCTGTTTTCTTTAGACAAAATGTGGACTTTTGTTTTCAGGCCGAGAGCTGAATGTTGAACTAGGAGTCAAACAAAAAAACGACTTCTCAAATAAAACGACTCGACATGTAGTCGAACTGGTGTGTGGCTTCACTCATGACATCTTTTATGTACCATCTATGGCCAGTACTGATAACAGCTTCCATTATGTTCAGACATAATGCATAGCACACTAACACATGTACAACATCAGACACATCTCAGCTAATTCCTGCCTGCCACTCATTTTTCAACACTTAGCTTCATTTGCGGATTCTCTCTCCGATCTTACAGTCAATCTCACTTGCACACAGTAGCTGTCACATACGTGATCATTTTTCATTTTTAACTCTGCAGGATGTCGAGACAGAATGAGACCAAAGTGGTCAAAAGCAACATAAGCTGGTGTGAGAACAGATAAGACCTGATACCAACGATCCTGTCATACAAAAATGACCATAAGTTCTCAAACACTGCTTTAGACTCTACGAGAAGAGCTACCGATTTAATAATCCCAAACAAAATGCAGGTTCTGGGAGAGTTGTTGAACTCGTTATCAGATAATTGCTGTGTTTTTGCTGCTCTTACAGTTTTCAGATACTATAAAGGGTTTTTAACTTCAATTGGGTGAGTCATACCAAATCCTACTGAAAAATATCCCAAGAATACAAACAAAAGTCAGTCTCAAGTGGTGTGATTATATCAATATCAATTTTATTTCTATAGCACATTTAAAAGCAACAAAGTTTACCAAAGTGCTTCACAATTAAATATTTCCCATACTTTCACGCTCAATTGAAAAAGAAAAAATCAGACAGAAGGGCTTCACGCTTCAGTAGTCACATCTTTGCTACATATCAAAGAGCTGACACCAACAAGTGACACAGTCTAAAGCCAGAATAGGGTTTTTGTTCTCCAACCAACTCTGATCATCAACATCCGTCATAGTTTTGAACAAACTGCACCAGTTTAGAAGAATTCCAGCATTGTTGCCCTGAATGTTTGACCTGTATTCTGATAACTCACTGGAGAAAATGTGGAAGGTTTTGTGCATTGTGGGTAAACTGTCAATGCTCCTTTCATCATGGGGGACAAATAGCTGTTCCAAACAAGTCACAGCAAAGCAAAAGAAAGCAAAAAGCAACCTTTACTTTGTGAAACTTGGAGAGAGTGTAAATGTGATTTGGGTACAGTTTTAAAGAAATGTTTTTCGCCCCTAAAATTTTCATATGGATATCTTAAACTGAGACCCTTGGCCCCCTTGCTAGCTACCTCTCCCACATTGTAAGCACTCTTGGATGGCTCCTTCAAATTAGAGAAACAAGTATCTACTGTGGTTTAATCCAGCTTCTATCAGCTACGTCAAATTTCTAAAGCTAAGCCTTTTCTTTCCCCCAAGGACCTTGAAAAGCATATTTCATGCATTCATTACCTCTAGACTGGACTATTGTAACTCTCTTTATTTAGGCCTCCCTCACTCCTCTCTCTACCATTTGCAATTAGTACAGAACGCTGCTGCACGCCTTTTATCAGGTGCCAGAATGCATGATCATATTACTCCGGTTTTAGCTAACTTACACTGGCTTCCTGTCAAATTTTGCATTGATTTTAAAATTCTTTTACTCACTTATAAAATCTTAAACAATATCGCACCTAGCTATTTAACAGAACTTCTCCATTTGTATAATCCTAAAAAAGCACTAAGATCTTCAAACCAGATGCTCTTAATGCAACCTAAGTCTAGGCTGAAAACCAGAGGTGATCGTGCCTTTGCTATTGCAGCACCTAGACTGGGGAACAACCTCCCTATTGCCATTCGCACTTCTGAGTCTATTCAGTCTTTTAAATCTTGCTTAAAGACTCATCTTTTTACCCTGGCTCTGACTTAAGTTAGTTTCGCTATCATTTGGTTGGCTTCTAAGTTTGTCTTGTCTTGTGTTGCTGTTTGGTAAATTTGTCTTATTTTATTTATTTCCTAATTTGTGAAGCACTTTGATTGACATTGTTGTTTTTAAATGTGCTATATAAATAAATTTTGATTTGATTTGATTTGATATCTGCCGTGAGGACAAATCTGGACCAGGCTTGTGTCATCTAAGGGCCTGTAACTCTGAAAGTACTCACAGTATGAAGACAAACTTCAGACTGGCTTCACGAGATGTGCTGAAGTTTTTGTAAGAAAAGAAATCAGCTGATTGTGACGGGGTCAGGGGGGAGCACTACTGCTCTTACAACTTAGGACACCGAGCAGCAAAAAAACCCATTTAAATTCTAGTTATTTATTTTAATGCTGAGTGTGTAATCAAATCTGCCGACATTTCCCATGATATAACTCCAGCAAACACTCAAAAACATGATGATGTGACTCCAGACCTTTTAAAATGTGGGAATCTTTAGTCCAATAGATGCTGAGAGCAGTGAGAGTCTAAAGTGATTTGTTTTGCAGCCGTCTACTCTAACGTCTTCCTGAGGGTTAGAACTCGTACTCCAGAAAATGGATATGGGATGGATCATTATCAGCCTTATGAGCCCATGAAAAACAATCTCATATTCTCGTACTTTATTTTTTTCATTCATTTCTTAATCTTCAATTCTGACTTCACCGTAAGCAAGCCAAACGAGGCTGCCATCCCATGTTTAATCAAACTTTCAAGCATAACACTACAACACTAGTAGTGTAGTCTGTGGTAGTCACAGGTAGTCTGTGTCACCGTGAGCAGTGCCACTCAGGTTAAAGCACAACAACATTTAGACATTTTTCCAATCTCTTAATTAATACACGCTCATTCCAGGGACAATACAGTTCACAGTTTGCAGTTCATTACGTGGTTTTAGTAAGGCTTAACAACACATACTAAACATATTCCAGCAGCACAGAATACATATTGCACTTATAACAAGACTTTTTTAAACCAAAACTTTGAGCATAACCTGCTCCTGAACAGGTTATGTATTTAGCAGAAGTTAACACAGTGATTTAGCCAGGAAAAAAGACCGTGACAACTCAAGCTCAACATGGCTCACTAACATATTAATCTCACTCTGTTGTACAGACCTCATCACAAAGTGACAGGCAGGGCTATTTATACACTAAGCGCTGATTCGGCAAAACAGGAGGGGAATGGTTAAGACAGACAAGATTGAAAACTAACATGATGACATAGGAACAAAGACTAGCTTTCAAAGTAAAACAGGAAGAACCCAAAGTACAAATAATGAGCACATACAGTGGAATAATAGAGCAAGATGAAGAGGAACTAACAGAAAAAATAAGATAAAGGGAGGACAGGAATCAAATCGCATTAATGCTCCAAAGGAATTAATTATGAAATCAAAACAGGCATCGACAAACACCAAAAACTGAATATTCAAACACCAGACTACTTATGAACATGCTACTGTGATGCAACCTTTTTTAACTAACCTTTAGTCTGATATGTGAAGCAGAAAGTTTCAACTAAACCATCAGTCCTGCTCCTCTTCTCTCAATGTTTGACACTCTGAGTCTGAACCAAAGACCTAGCGACCAAAATCAAACAACTAAACGAAGAGGATGTCCTTGCTTTACTGACTGCGTCTCTTTGCCTTTTGACAGCTCTCAGAGAAAAAAATGTGAAGTGACAACAGACATTCACCCTCATTCTCTTCCTCCTCGTCTTCAGACTTCTTTTTTTTGCAAAGTGATCAATAGAAACAGCCAGTTGAATTGACCACATTGTATAACTTCACACAGGAAGCGAAAACGGAATCAAACATACAGGAAATGCTCTATGTTTCAATTCTTAGGGGAAGCATGCATGGTATGACAGACACCTGGGTGAAGCAGAAAGGGTTTTACTCAGAACTGTAGAAAGGAAGTCAGAGAGCTGTCAGGAGTTGAGGTGAAGGAGGGCCAGACAGCAGAGGATGGTAAAACGTCCTCCCTGAGTGTTGCTCAAAGGGCTCTGAAGCCATGGGATTTGACTTCCCAGGCACAAACTGCCACGCAGGACACTGGCAAAGGGAATCATCTGCTCACGCAGACCTAAGCTTCTCTAGAGTGGCTTTAAGACTGGTTTCCACTTCCTTATAGGTGACCACTTCCTTACTGTTTGTGTTTCTGAACTCAATTAAAAGAAAAACCTTGTTTATGTCGTGTTTGGAGTAACTACAAGGCCTCCAGTTTTGGTAGCTGTGGTTATCCAAGTTCATGTTTTTATGGGTTGAATTTGGTTAATAAAGAGAGGGTACGCATTGTTCACTTTTAGCAGATATTTTATTAGTTTTATAAATCAACAAAGTAAACAGCTGAAGAATTTAAACATTTAGCTGATTGTGAAGTCAACTAAAAATGCTCAAAAGTTGTTTGAAAATCAAGTGTGTGCTCTTTTAGCCAAGGGCAACAACTGTGGCCTCACTAGAAAGGCCAGGATGTCCCCGTGAGAGCGCAGCGGGAGGTCATATTAACGTTTTGTCCCCACAAGAGCAAAAAAAGAAGAACAGCTGGCTCACAGCTGGGTAGAACACAACGATGTTTAATAAATGGACGCTCTTATGACTCTCAGACTGAAACATGAAAACAGGTCCGTTTCACAGTTTCCAACACAATTATAAGAAGTATGAATCGTGTCTTCTTTGATTTACTTTCCAGGTATAAAAAACCCCAACTCCAAGTCATTTTCGCCCGAAGTGACTGACTTGCTCATTGTGTCCAGATCGCATCAGCAGCAGAAACTGTGACCAGTTGTTGCCGTTTTCACTAAATGTCACCAGCGCTGCAGTTCTGCTTTTTGCGGTCGGCTTAATGAGAACAGAGTTTAGAGAACGGGTGAAATGAAATCTGCGAGGAGAGGGGCTGATGCAATAAGAAGTCCAGACCAACACTGCAACCGATATTGGCTCCACTCCCATCCAATCTTCCAAACTTGCGCCATTTACGCAAGAGTTGCGCTCTCCTGCCAACTCCTACCCCACACTAAGCATACTGAGCTGGAACTCATTATTAGTAATAAATCTGCACAGAAAGAAAAAAAAAACAGAAAGTTTTTGAGGGTGTATGAATAGTTTTCGATGTCCGTCAGCTAGACCGATTATTGCGCAAACCGTGAAATAAAAACAACACATCACGCACTCCATGTTAGGATCTGGGTCGCTCCCGATGAGGATAGCCTATTGTTAAATATGAAGCTCACCTTGAGAGCCTGGAGCTGAACCTGAGGACTCCCGCGGACCCTGTCACCTCAACACGATATTAAAGCGCTGCCCCGCTGTCTTCTCCACTCGTGACATCTGCCCCACTGAAGTCTGACAGATCCCCATTATTACAGAGAGTGCTTCTGCTGACACGGCGGCGCTCTGAAGAATGAAACTCTGTGACAGCAGAAGGCGGAGGAGGAGGTGGTGGGAGTGACTTGTCCTGCCTCCATTGACACCGGGAAAAATAAATATTTAAATATTCAATCGCGCTTGTCTTTTATTCATGGACAACACGAATTTAAAGCTGAATTTTTGTCTTCATCTACCGGACAAACAGAGCAAATACAAACGGTCTTTACAGAGAATCAGAGTACGCATGTCTGAGAAGAGAAGCGCACTTCCCGTCTAAAGAGTTCAACATTATTAAACTGATCATATTAACATTTAAATCATTCTTATGTATCTAAAAGCCTTCCATGCAACACCCCAAAATATAAAAAATTATTTTCAACTAATCTATCCCCTGAGTGAATCAGCAGCTGTGTGTTGTCTTCATGTTTGTGCTTTTATAGCTCCTTCAGTCGAATTCAGAGCATTAAAACATGAAATAACCCAAAGAACAACATAAATGGCAAGAAAAAAAACAGTTGCCTTCACTTCTTTTAGGTCTTCTAAGGTGGATCAATACAGCTGATGAGATGTTGCCAGGATGGCTGTACATCCCAGCATGTACAGCCATCACTACAGAGGGAGCAGCAGGCAGCAAAGCAGACATCAGAGACCGTGGAAGGTCAGAGACAGCTGAGAAACACAGGGTCGGTGCCCTGGATTTATCCCTGTGAGGTCTGAGCCAACATCAGTAACGACCCTTCACTCTGACACCATCCTCTCCTGCATTTCGGAGATCAAGGGACAAAGGAAATTCAGTAAAAGTATAATTCTAACTGCAGAAACTCAATAAGAATTTTCATATTCTCTATGATATGGCCTTTCATTGTAGAAATTCACTGCGGTGAGAGAGTGAGATCTCAGAGAGTTAAACAGCCTTCAAGAGTGAAGGACATTACTGACATATGACATGGTGATAAACTAGCAATTTATCCAGTTTGAGTAAACTCCCGTTTCCCTTTCTTTCAGGAGGCTTTTCAGCTGCTCTCCATCAAAAAAGTATTTACAGAACTCCACTTATTCCTCATTTACTTTTGTTGGAATAAATTCATGTTTCACCTCAGAATTATACACATAATACCCCACAATGACAAAGTGGAAAAAAGCCTGCTTGAAATACTTACAGTTTAAAAAACAAAACAAAAAGAAAAGCATGAAAATTAAAACAGTGTATGAAACAGTGGATGCAGCCTGTGTAGCATCAAACCAAACCACAGCAAGTAACACTTAAGCTGTCCCTAATTAAGTGGCTGCTTAATTTTAGTGCATATCTCCACCTTGCGGCCGTGGGCAGGAGCTACAATTTGGACATTTAACTCGCTGTGAAGTCTGAAGTCCTGTTTTCACAGTGTGCTCTTCACATTAAGGGAAGTTACATAAGTGAAGAGGAGAGGAAGAATTTCTATACCGTCCTCTCGCTGAGAATCAGACTGCTTTGAAAAACAG
>VUQG01004783.1:6703-27441 GCA_015106755.1 Etia nguti
TTTGCATTGATGTCACCGTTGTGTCCTTGCAGGCTGTGATAACGTGGTCATCCTGTGGAACGTGGCTCGTGGGGAAGCGGTGGTGAAGATCGACAGCGTGCACAACGACCTCATCTACAGCGCCTGCTGGAACAGGGACGGCTCCAGGATTCTCACCTCCTGTAAGGACAAGACCCTGAGGGTGCTGGACCCGCGCAAGGGCACCGTCCTCTTTGTAGGTTTCCTCATCTGATGGTCCTTCGCTATCTCGCTCTGTCACCTGTATCACTGCAGCGTCACAGAGGAAGTCTTTAAAAGTCACGTTTCCTCACAAAGATCTTGAGTAACACTGGCCACACTCAGCAGAGCTGCACCAGTTATTTTTGTAATTACTGATGAATCTACGGGGTATTTCTCAGTTAATCTTAAATGCTCATAAAAAAAAAGATGAAATTGCTTTTTTAAATGTATTTTTTGGTTTGGCCCCTTGCTATATGACTAAACCAGGAAAACACAAAATATGGAATTGATTTGTTGCACATAATAATGATGATGGGGAAAAGAGAAATAAAAAAAAATGTATGTAATATTGCACTTTTATTTTTATATTGAAAAGTTTTCTATCTCTCTATATAATTTGTAATTTTCCTTCCACTCTGCTACTCTGCTCCACCTCCCGCCTGCAGGAGAAGGAGAAGCCTCACGAGGGCTCCAGGCCTGTCAGGGCGGTGTTCGTGTCTGACGGGAAGATCCTCAGTACCGGCTTCAGTCGCATGAGCGAGAGGCAGGTGGCGCTGTGGGATCCGGTGAGTGTCAACAACTGGCAGAGTCAGTCTCAGACAAAGCATCTTACTTACTGAACTTTACCCTTCATAATCCTTAGTCATATCTTAAATTCCTCTGAGCATGTGGTTTGAGATCTCTGCGACATGAAATGTGTATTGGTTAATGTTTGAAAATGTAAAAGAAGTAAAATGTAGCACTTCTTTGGGACACATATTCGTAAATTCAGAGCGATGTCCAGTTTAGCCATACTTTCCCACCTGAAATAAAGACAAAACAATCTCATAAAACAGTTGTAACCGTTCTTTCAGATAAGAATCTGGGCTTATCCTCAAACAGATTTTGTAAGATGACATGTGCTCCGACTTTAATATCGAGACTCTTTTTTTATCTTTTACTCAAAAAGCTGAGTTGCTGAGCACAAAACGCCTCCAGCTTCAGCTTTCCTCCTTCAGCAGATGATTTTAAAAGCAGCCTGCTGTGCTGAATTGTACTCATGAATCATTTTGACCTGTTACACAATAAGTAAAAACAATTTTATAGTGCGAAAATCTTGACAGCAGGACCTTTATGGTGGATTCCAAACTTTAGCTGTTTGCCTTTAGGGAGCATCTCCTCACATTTACAACACCACTGTTTCACAACAGCCAGATTACAGTATTAAGTGTCTGTGCTGAAATATTAGCCTCAATTAAATCCTCAGCTTACCTGCAGTCTGCTGTGTACATGTGATGCTAGAGTGCATGTGATTAATTGCTAAATATTTCTCCATCTGGTTCTCTTTTAACAGAAAAACTTTGGAGAGGCGCTGACCCTGCAGGAGCTGGACACCAGCAGTGGCGTACTCCTGCCATTTTTTGACCCAGACACTGGCGTCGTCTACCTCTGTGGCAAGGTTAGATTTAGATTATGAAACGACAGCCTTTCTGCATCACTCCCACCCACACAGACTCAGTCGGCCCTCTTGTTGATCCTGTCATCTTCACAGGGAGACAGCAGCATCCGTTACTTCGAGGTGACAGATGAAGCTCCTTATGTCCACTACCTGTCCATGTACAGCAGCAAGGAGAGCCAGAAGGGGATGGGGTACATGCCCAAGAGGGGCCTGGAGGTCAACAAATGTGAAATCGCCAGGTAATGACACATCTCAGTGGTTCTGGCTATGCGAGCAGCAAGGTGACCTCTTTAACACCTTTGTGAAGACTTTATGGGCTCAGTCGCTAGTTTGGGGTCATAGTGAAGAAAACATGAAGATTATGAGATCATTATAGGCCTCATAGGATTATCCAGGCTGTGCTGCATCATTATTCAGTGACCATACGGTTTCACAGTCAGATCCATGCCTCACATCTGCTTTCAAAACACCAAGATGGCGAAAGCTTAAGCACTCATAACAGGACTTTCCAAAGCAAATGGTGACTTCACAGTGTCTGCATCCATCTTTTATGCTTTCTCATTCTCTTAATACAGAATGGGATGGTAACCATAAAATCAACTTGATACTAAAAGCACTGTTAGATGAGCTTCTAGGTTACTGTTCAGCTCTTTAACATTTTGAGGGCAAAATCCTTCTTCTTCCTCAAAAGGAAGCGTATTATTTCAGCCCAATCTGACACAACAACCTAAAATACGAACAAACAATTTTAATTTCAGATTCTACAAGCTGCACGAGAGGAAGTGTGAGCCTATAGTCATGACCGTGCCACGTAAGGTAAGGTTCTAGCAAATCCTAGGTTTTTAGGTTTATGTTTCAAGAAAATCTGTGCGTAATTTGAACTCTGACTCCCTTATTTCTTCTCTGCCTGTGCAGTCGGACCTGTTCCAGGAAGATCTGTACCCAGACACCATCGGTCCCGAGCCCTCGGCCGAAGCTGATGAGTGGTTTGAGGGAAAAGATGCTCCGCCCGTTCTGATATCCCTGAAGGACGGGTTTGTAGCTACGACTAAAGCTAAGGAGTTCAAAGTTCACAAGAGTCTCCTGAAGACCACGACTGCTTCTGCAGGGAGTCAGCAGGACAACAGCGGGGTGAGTCTTTTAGATCCACAATGTTTTGCTTCTGTTTTAGCTGCAGATAATAAGTTAATGGGCTTTAAGAATTAGACTTTCCTTAATTTATTTCATAACTGAGTTATGAGTCTTTAAACTTTGCTCTTGATGTCTCTGCTGCAAATGTATTATTGACTTTTTTGGGCGGGAGGAATCTGTCAATAATTACATTATTGGCTTCAACCAAACCTTGACTGCTAATTAGACCATCAGCTGAACATGAGCTGCTTCTACTGTATTGACATCATTGGACTCCACCCAATCATAGGTGTGTCTCTGTCCCTCAGGAGGTTCAGTCTTTGAGGAAGGAGGTAAAGGACATGAAGGAAGCGCTAGAGGAGCTGACCAAGCGTGTAAAGGAGCTGGAGAGCAAGCATTAAGCAAGCAAGAAAGCGACGAAGAGCAGAAATCACACGAGAACAGTGGAGCAAAAACTACACAGAGAAAACTTTTGTTAACTTTTGATTACAGCGAGACAAAGGGAGAGATTAAGATGGTAGATGTCATAAAACTATTTTTTAGCATAAAGCTTGAATTTGTCTATTTGGTTTGTGTGACCAATTTGAGAAAACAAAAACCATAATATATGCTTTTAGTTTGAAATAAAATTTTCTGTATTTTCAAAGTACATTTTGACCCCCCTTTTTTCCCTTTTTTTTTTGAAGGAAACACATGAAATGCATACACACACTTGATTTAGACCCAGTTTTAATCATTTATACTCATTACCGTACAAAATGAGAAACAAACTAAAATGAGTACAAACAAACATCTCATAATTATATGTGAAATATACTGCGGACCCTTGAGAACATATCAAGAGAGAAACACGTGCACCAGATGTTCCCCGAGGTTTACTGAGGTGCGTTTGGTTAGAGAATTTTAAAAAAGCTTTTCTGACAACAGATAATAAAAATATCAAGGAAAAAAGACAAGCAGAGCATTGATTAAACATTCAAACTGTAAAATATGAACCATCTAAAAGGCCTTTGATTGTTTAATTGCTCAACAAATTAAATATATTTAATGCTATAATTAAAGCCAAAACTTTAAACTTTACAAAATTGTTGCAAATTTAATCTGGAATTTACAGCCTTTACCTTCATAGCTTATGCTTTACATCACCCGCAGCTCTATGAATATGAAAGTACAAACTGCAGTATGAGAATTTAATATTTACATTTTTTTGTTTTTTTCCCCAAAACATTCAACCGGTGTTGTCTATTTTATCACTTCTAGTCCAACTAGATCACCGTTCCCTCCTTTCTCTCAAACACCAGTTCCTTTTAAAACACCACTACACGTAGTTTTTGTTTGGGGCTGAGGCGCTGTTGCTGTAGTACTTGACTTTTCCTCCTGAGTTGCCTTGCTTGGGCTTGCTGAAGCAGCAGAGCAGACCTCCAGCTATGATGAGCAGCACACCTGCAGCCCAGCCCACAAAGATGCACGCTCCCAGCTCCATCCTTGGGGAAGAACTCAACAGGGGGGTGTAGAAGTCCCTCACGGTATTGTGTGCAAACCAGCTGACAGGGATGATTACCAGGACGCCAGCCAGCAGCATGCCCACCCCGGCCACCAGGCTGATCTTGGGCTTGATGTCTTCGTTTTCCACACAAGTGGTAAAGTCGGACCCGCAGAAAAGAACGAGCAGGCTGAGGCAGCAGAGCATGCCGCTGATGATGGTCAGGGCTCTGGCAGCCTGCCGGTCTGCGCCCAAATCTAGCAGGGATTCGAAGTTCTTGCACTGCTGCTGGCCAGTACTCTGCACCACACAGGTGGTCCACAGGCCCTCCTGACTTCTCTACTCACACACAGAGCAGAAGAAATATACAATTATAGACATCATTTCATGACTGTCCCATGGTGGAAGGCAAACTGAGTGCTACATAATTAAATCAGAATGGCATCTCATGCACGTAGAACATTTATGATAAATTGAATAGTTAACACTCACTCACTAAAGTTACCGGTCAACATCGAGTAAAATAAGCTCAATAAACAGAAACAATCCAATATTGCTTATACAACACTGCATACATATGTTTAATTACCTCTGCTGTCACAATGTTGGATCCTGTGAAGGCCGACACTCTCCAGAGGGGAACGGTACAGCATACAACAATCCCAATCAGGCCCACGACCCCGAGGGCCACACATACCATCTGAACTACAGCAGATCCCATTCTATAAAAGGCAAAATGGCGTAAAGACACAGGAGCATCACTAAAAGCTTTTCATTGTTACTTTACCGTCTATTTAATTATGTTCTCATTCTGTCTTTGGCTTTAAAAAGCTCATTTTCTAACATCTGCTGAATGTTTCTCCAATATTTTTGCTGTATCTGTTTTATTAATCTGCTGTGATAAATATATATTTAAAAATAATTTAATTCACCACTTCTGATTTGCAGCACTCGTTCTGTTGGTTAGCTGTGGGGTTGTTTTGAGTCTCTAGCACTGATTCAAAATATTACGTGTGGTGCTTTAGCCTTACTGTTGATCCGTGGGTTCCTTCCTTTGTGATCGTGTAGGTGAGGATTCATGTAGGCAAACAATACTCTGATAGGCCGTCACAGAAAACGTGGCTTTGGGGCAATGTTTTTAAAACAAATTCATGTCCTGACTGGTCCAGGAGTACTGAATCTCCACCCAGGAGGCCCTGAGCTGCCACACCTGGGTGGAGCTCTTCATACTCTGAAAACCTCTGCTTTACCTAATAGTTTGAAGACCATTATATGAGTCATCCTCATACAAAAGAAGGTAAAGTTTGAGTCATAAATGTTGGAAGTAAGACAGACCTGTAGTGAGCAGATTAACTGAGGAACAAAAAACCCTTGTTTTCATGAAAAGCGTAACATTTAAAGTCACATATTTGAGCACAAATGGGAGGATTTTTTAAAATCCAGTTCAATTCAACCATCATCTCAGGGGGGCGATACAATCATTACCATCACATAAAACAAGTAGGGACACTTTTCCTTGCATCCTGTTTGATGATCATCATTAAATCCAGCATCCAACAACTTAAATTAGGTGAAATATAAAAAAAAAAGCTCTCAAAATCCAATCAGGTGTGTACAGGATTAACAGGAGGGGGCTGCACTGAGCAAAAATACCCCGTGTTTAAGTGTAGCTAACTTTCAGAGCAGATTAAACCCTGCAAATAAATCTGATTTGAGTTAGAGGATTTAAAAGTTCAGTTAATCCTCCTGGACCAAGACTGATTTCTGAGTTTTATTGTGACCACAGGTGGGACACATGAAATCTTTAGAAACAGTAAACAAAAAGAACAGCAGGCCTTTCAAACTATTTCAACCTTTTTTTTTTTACTCTCAGAGCTGTTTATTTATTTGCACTTTTCTTTTCCCCTCTTAAGTCCATTATGAAAGATTATTTATTTTATTATGATTCTTATAATTTTATCTGAGTAATTATCAAATTAATCCTCAACCAACCCTTTCATCCTCAAGCCTTTTAAGATTTCCGTCTCCTTGAGCTCGGGCAGTCCTTTTGAATAAAGAGTGGATAAACAGATTCCTACCTTTTAGAGATTTCAGTGGAGATTTTTCCTTTGTTTTCCTGTCTGCGACTTGTCTCGAAGGTGTTGTTTTCCTTTTGTACAAGTCTTGTACAGACAACATGGGACATATATAGAGAAATGTGAAGGTGTAGGCGGGGCTGAGCGCAAACATGGGAACATAGATGATGGAAGGACCACAAGACCTGGCTGGACATGCCCTGTAGCATACTCTGTACTCACTGAAAGCTGCTGTGGAGATAAGGAGCGCTTACCTAATTTGCATCAGTGGAAAAAGAGCCACTAGGAAAAAGATTATTATGTCTCAGCACCAGAAGTCAAAAAGCACGTACAGAGGTTTGTGGGATTGTAGTCATGACAGTGATGCTGATGCTGATTTAAATATTTTGGTTGTTGCCATTACAAAATGCCCAGAATAGAAAAGTGAATCATCTGAATGACTCCTCTTTTTTTCCCTCTGCATTCCCAGTCTACATAATTACCACCCACCTTTCCTTACCTGCATCCCCCCTCCTCTCACATACGCACCTAACTCTGTTGAAACTGATGACGAGTGTACGGAGATCTGTTTCGGAAACCGAGATGGAATGGGTTTTTTTTTTTTACGTAAGACCATGCATGAGCTGGGTTTCATGGATCATGAGGACATGAGGAAATAAAAAGGAATGTGGCCTCTATTGTTGTTTGTTTTTACCTACACAGCTGAATCTTACTGTATTTTCACAGAAACTGAACATCAGCTGTAAACTTTAAATCAATGAGAATCAAGAACAAACCAAACAGAACAAGAAAAATCTGTTATTTGTTCTCTTTTAATTAGTAAATGCCTTGAATGCCAGCATGGGGCTTGTCCTGGCCCAGTTTCATCACAGTGCTCCAGTTTGGGAAAAGATCTTCTGCTCACATGTCACTGTTGTCCACTGTTGTGTTTTCCCTCTTATCTCCAGTTCAGTGCTGTCTGTGTGATGGAGCTATTCTGAGGAAGGTTTCCACTGGATTTCTATTGGTTTTTTTTTTCATTTTTGTGCCATAATTTTGACATATTTAATGAGCCCACGCAAGATTTCACCTTAAAAATACAAATGTTTTCCAAGTCACAGGCCCCTGACATACATGGGGTGGGTCAATATTGTGCGCTTTTTAAATTTGTGTTATTTTTTCCTGCATCTTTGAGGTTTTCTAACTTGTTTACTTGAGGAGATATCCAGGTGAAATCTTCAGGTCTGAAAAACACATTGTGAAAAACTCTGGATGTCCTAATCCAAAGTCAAAATCTATTTTTGTTCAGCATTTTTCTTCCTATAACCAACTCTGAGCGTGGGATTTATCATAGCTTCGATAGCAAAACTGCATTAATTAATGTGTATGACTCAGAGGAACAGAAACAATGAATACTTGATATGTTTTCATGTAATTCAATGGAGGAAAAAAGTGTTTGTGGCTAACTTTCAGAGGCCATGTCACCATGTGGGATATAGGTGGCAAAACAAGGTCTTCTTTTATCTACATTTTGATGCCAGGCTCATCTTCTAATCAACATCCCTGCTGTGTGAAAATTATTTCTTAAAGTTGCATTTATTTGACATTTGTGTATAAAATGGAGAGTCATTGTCAAAATCTCTGCAATTTGAGCATACAGAAGGATCTGGATCACAAAGGGTCTCTGGATCAATGGATGACCTGAATATGCGCTAGAAGATAAGCAATCACATGTTCCGCTCTAAAGTTTAGCAAAGCAAGTAAAACAAAATGCCAAAAGAAAACTTCCACAAGCTGAACAGGCAACGAAGCCACAAACTGCAAAGAGAGCATCCACTGTTCCTTAGATCTGTATATTCATATTTTTGCTTAAAAGCAGTGATTGGAAAGATCATCCAGAATAAAAAGTTGATTTTAGCTTTATATTGTGACACTTGGAGTCGGTGTAAACATAGTTTGGTTGGAGTTTAAGTGTGTTTTACCCCACTGTGCTAGTGGTTATCTCCTGCGCTAATGAAATCATGAAGCCTCAGAATGATGGAATAAATGTGACAAATTTCAGCCCATATGTACTTCGAAAATCTATAAATCTGAAAATGATTTATGATTATGATAATGGTAAAATTTTGCATGCCTTTTCTAATACAATGGAGTTACTGTGTAATTATTCTGAGAGGGTCAGATTTTTTAGATTGATTTATATGAATCAGTGTAGAGGAGACAAAGTAGGAGACTAACAACATAAATGTCCGCTGAATTTTTTTTCTGGAAGTGTCATATTTACAGTCGTTCCCCTTTTGGTCTCTCAAAGCGTGTGTCTTTGTGTCTTTGGTGTTGATTTTCCTCATCAAATAAGCCTCAAGCCTCTGGATTTCTTCTATGCCGAGCAATGCTCTAAGCTGTAAGACAGACAGAATAAGGACTGATGGAGAGCAATAAAATGTGATCCTCACATTTTGAATCAGACCACCAGACTGAGAAGATAACACCTCCCACCTGCCAAATGCTAATAAATTCTGCAAGCAGTCCAATCCAACAGCCACATCACCAGGTAATCACATCATTTAAAGGTGATGCATTTTGGAAATAACAACCCACTTACACACAACTATTAATGACAGGATGATGCCTGTGATTTATGCAAAAAGATGCCCCATCAAGCTGGTTGCCACCTGACCAGAGGAAACTAGCTTGATGTCGTTAGCCTTTAAAGGAAGTCTTGGTGGGCTAGAATAAAATTTTAAAATGATCATCTATAAGCTAACAAAATCAGGAGAAAGATATGAAACCTGTTTTAATGTCACAGATGCAAAGACACAGTGAACACGGAATAACTTTTTATTTTATGTGCACTACACATTCAGAGATATATTCCAAAAACATTCACATAGGCCACTGACCCAACTGAAAGACACTCCTTACTACTTATTTCTTGTTATTGTTTTTAGCGATTAATTCAATTACGTTTTATTTTATATAGCTCCGAATCGCAAACACAATATTTAGCTTTACACATTCATTGGGTCTACTGTTATTTGATTGTGCAACTGCAATTCTCTGCTCACAGGGGAAAATGCACAAAACCACATGTAAAAATGTAAGTAGAGAGAGGTATATCAACTATATTGACCAAACAACTTGTGTAGATCTAGAAATACTTCTATTTGTTTCTCATTGTCACTTTTGTGTGGCAAAGGGACCCTTTGGTGGCCCAGTTCTTGCTCTAAAGGGTCTCAATCCAAACTATGTGAGCAGAATGTCCCTCAGATTGACTGAGGGATCAATACTGTAGGGGTCAACGAATTCAGGGTTTTTCTTTGTTAAAAATAGATTTTTACCAAAGTCCTTTTAAAGTCAAGCCACCTTTAAACACATCCAGAGTCTTTTTTGGGGGGTTTATTTTGAAGTAATATTGAAATTCAATTTAATGTCGAAAATCATGTAGGCAAAAAAATTAAATTTGTAGAATCATGCTTTTCAAATTAAACTGTACTCTTACTTTTTATTTAGTATTGGACTTTTGTTTTTGTGTCAGACTGTTTATTTTCCAGAGTGGGTTACTGCTGACTGTAACAGATGACTGACAGTACCAATGAAAAGATGTACAAAAGCCCTGTGTATTATTTGTGCGCATTTCACCACACTGACTAACCTTTTCATCGTTTTATTTTAGTTTATTAAACACACAATATTGTTTCAGATAGTTTTTGCTTCTATTAAAAGCCTTAACTTCAATTAACTAAAATGTCTTTTCCCACTTAGTTTTAGTTTTAGTTTATTATAAAACCTTGTTGCGTGCTGCTAATTTATACTTTTATTTCAATCAACTATAATGTCTTTTCTCTTTTACTTTTAAGTTTTTGTTCATTGTAAAACCTTGGCGGGTACTACTGCTCTGTCTGATAGAAGTGTGGTTTTAGGGTTTAAAGTGCAGTTCCATTTCTACACACTGGGTGGCGCGCTTTGAGCTTTCATTTAAATCTTCATTGATGCCATCGAAAACGGCTGTGGGCGGTCCTAAGAATAAGACAGACCCAGTGTGTATCCAATCAGATGCTAATATTGGGGAGCTGAGCTCTGCGATTGACCAATCGGTTTTTGAGAAACGTGTGAAGAACTCGGTTTGATTCACCCTCCTGTGTTACCGTAGACGCTTCGCTAGAAACGGCCCTCTTTTAAAGTTCCTGGGGGAAGAGTGGAGCGACCGGGACAAACCGAGGGGTAAAGGGCCAAGATCGAACTCAGGGGATAAATATTTACACAGATTTCAACACGGGAGGATTGATATTGAACCGGACACAAGGTTTGACATGTTATCTCTTTCTAGGTTTGATTATTTAGCTAACCGTTTGCTCACTAGCCAAGGTTCAGTTTTGCTGCTGCTAGTTTATGATACTTAGCTAAAAGCTACCTAGCTAGCTTAGCTAGCAGAACCTCGCTTAAGCTCATTGACTGTTTTTGACATTGCTCGACTAGCAAGTGTGACTCATTCAGTGATTTACGACATATAAATTGAGTAACTCTCAGCGTCCCTTCCCCGTCTTTCCCTCACAGAAATCTAAGGTGAGACACAGAAAACCATCGTCTTGAGCCCGAGAACGTCAGAAAATAAAGAAAATGGCGGAGCCGGACAAATTAAACATCGACTCTATAATTCAGCGTCTATTGGAAGGTAAGGAGGATCAAATCCGCTTCACAGCCCAGTGTTTGTTATATTAGGGCATGTCCTGGTGGCAGTGAATTGTGTACATCATGTAGGTCAGCTGCAGTTAAAAGCGGCCACAGTGTGTTGTAGTAGCCTACTTAAGATCGCTCTACTCTCCGGCTCGGTGGCTGGTTATGGATCAGCGGTTGAAACCAAAACAACAGTGCTCTTTACAGATTGTTTAGCAAACCGTAAAGATTGGGGGTGCTGGTTTTTTTTTGTTTGTTTGTTTGTTTGTTTTTTATTTAGATGATTTGCTGTGTGCTGTCTACAAAAGAAGGGGAAACGCGTGACGTTATAGAGTGATGTAGCATTGGAAAAGAGGAGCATTACTCACCTGTTTATGCAAATTACGCATTCTGATGCGCTATTTGCGTAGGGATATTGTGCTTTTACCTTTTTTTTTTTTTTCTTCTTCATATTTTTCCCCATAAAAGAGGAGTTCAGGGGAAATGCTCAGACTAGGTAGCCGCAGTGGACCATTTCCATTTTACATGTTAATTCTCTTTGAGTAAGAGTAGTTTTGCAGTCAGCCCCTTCCCCACCAGGGTTCTTGAGTTATTCAAAACGAAATGCAGATCTTGGTTAGTTGGTTTCAGTTAGTTTCCAGATGGGGTTTTCTCATAGTCGTTTAGGTTTTTTGTTTCAAAAGTGTTTGATTTTGGTGTCTGTTAGCCTATTTTTTTTTTATTTTAGTTTACTGTGGAGGTTATTTGTCAGGGATATTTTCAGAAGTTCAGAATGGATGTCAAAATTAAAAGGTATCTGGCTCACACACTAATAAATACATGAACCAAAGGTTGTGATAACCAATTTGATCAAATTGCTAACGACTAAAAAATGAGGCCACATCTTGTTTTTATTTCAGTTTGCTTAAATGTTCCTTTACAACTAGTTTTACTTTTGATTTTAGTCCTAGTTAACTATAATAACCTTGCTTCTCGCTGGCTTGGCTGGACTGTGTGGGTTTTTGCTTTTTTGCAACTGCATTTCTGGAGTGTGTTTGTGGTCTGTTTCCCTGAGAGACTTGTTAATGAGCTGTACAAACAAAAATGCTCTGATTGGGACATACTGGGTGTAATGGTTATTTAAACAGGTTGAGATGCCTCTGTACAATAGACATGCACTTTAGGAGCAGACAGATGCATACTACAAAGACTATCTGCAAAGATAATCTGCAGATATATGAATATGAAGAATGTGGCTTCATACTGTTTGTAGGCCAAGTATTTAAACTTTTGCCTTAGATTACATGTGAGGAAAAGGGCAACCAATAACTGGAATCCAGTTACAGCAACATATTTTCAAGGTAACATGAAGACATGTGCCTCTTGTTTTGGTTTTTTTTTTGTTGTAGTTGTTGTTGTTTTTTAATCTAAAAGTGATGTCGAAAAACAGCTTCAGCTGCCCTCAAATGGCATCAATAAGCTTGTCCTCCATTTCAACGTAAGGTGAATTTCCTGGAACCAGGATTTGCCTTGTTTTATATTAATTTAAATGGTCTTTGTATGTAATTGTGCAGTGGGAAAACACAGATTTGCATTTTTTTGTATAAACATACCATGAAAGATGCATTTAATGTTAGACTCCGCAGTGGCAACAGCCAGGCCCCATTTAGAAGTGCAGTTTTTTTTTTTGAAGCCTTGTGAAATATTAGGGATGTTATGATACTTAGAAAAATTAAAAATATAAATTATAAATATCTGGAGAACCGCAATACCCAATAAAACGCTTAATACTTGCTTAATTTTTGATACCACAAAGTTAAAAAATTGGCAATTAGAACCATACAGGCAGCCAAAACAAACGGACAGTGAGATAACTGCAGGGTGAGCGTGTATGGCAAATATTTTGCGATTAGGTAATTTAAAAAAAACAAATGATATAATTTAGGTTGTCTGAGGTAGCGCTGTACTTCCGAGGACTTGACACCATATTTCTGTTGCTGAACAAATACAGCAGGTAAGGTAGGCTGACAGAGTTTCTGTCCTCTGTTTCATTCTGCAAATTTAAGAGAACACAACATGTTCAGACACACACAGTAATATTATCTTGTTAAATTCACATTGTTTATATTATATATGGGCTGGACTGATAACGTTTGCTGGCTTGTTTCAACTTGTTGTTATTAGCTACATCAGCTAGCCACTATCTTACTGATAACCTAACATGATGCTAATGTGGCTATTTAGCACAGATTTTATGTTGGATGCCCTTCCTGATGCAACTCTCCCATTTATTTAGGCTTGGGAATGGCACTTGAAGTACACTAGCTTGTGGACCCCTCGATTCTGGGTTTGTGTCCACTGAATACTGGCTAATGTTAACGTGTGGACTAGCCAGATTAACATTAATGACTGTTTGATAATGGAAATGAAACTGACCTCTTGAAATTTTTCAGCGTTTTAAACATCAAGTACTGTTCAGCTGCTAGTGAGGGGAGGGGCTGTGTGTGCCACTCGTCACCCTGCTGCCTTCTGGCAAGAGGTACGGGAGCATTCGGGCCCTCACTGCCAGACTGCAAAACAGTTTCTTCCCCCAAGACGTCAGACTCCTGAACACTCAGTGACTGGACTGACACACACACGCACACCTTCATACATCAAGTTACATTTTTCACAATGCTCAGTCTTTTGCACATTCCACTTTTCTGTGTGTGTTGTGTGTCTGCACTGTCTGCTGTTGCACTGTCTCTGTTTTGGTTTTTTTTTTTGCAGTTTTTGCACACTTGCACTTTATGTAGTCCTGTGTTGATTGTCTGTTATATGTAGCACCACGGTCTTGGAGGAACTTTTTCTCGCTTCACTGTGTACTGTACCACTGCACATGGTTGAAATGACAATGAAGCCACTTGACTTGAACTGGAGGAGCTAAAGATGGCACTGTTGGTATCAATGCTCCTGCAAATGAGTATCTAATCCAAAAGTAATTTTTAGTGTTGATTAGTATCTGACGGTCTCTAAAAAAACAAAAACAAAAACAAAACAACCATACACAAGACAGTGCCGCATTCTTTTGCAGCGGTGAGTGCGATACCATCGCTGCTGATAAACAGTGCTCTGTGATAGACTCAAGGACATCGGTGTAAACAGTATCACCATAATCAAACAGAGGCAAAGTTGTGGATAGTACGGTGAAAGTGAAACTACAAAAATGTGTTTATAATAAAAAAGAAGAAAAAAAATCAAAGTTTTGTCTTCCACTTGGGTCTTAAAAGTGAGTGCAGCATCCTGCCACAGTAAGTATTTAACAATATTTCAACAAACTGTTTCAGTGTTATTACCATGTCAGTACTGTTTGGAACATGCTTGCTGCATTTGCTCCACTGCTGCATTTAAGCACAGTAATAACTGCTTACGGCATTTCTTTGTTTCTTAAAACAAGAATTGCATTACTATTCAAATTTATTGAAGTTATGTTGTTACTGTAAAATATGTAGTTGTTGTAAACAAATGCATTGCAATTGTGCCACAAAAATCTCGAGACATTCCTGAAGCAGATATGAAGCAACCAAAAATCTGTGTTTGCTCTACGTGCTAACTGTCCTGGAAATGTTTGCTTTAAATCTGACTGCTCACTGACAAATTTGTCATGGCTTTAAGTGTGTGGAAAATAAACAGGACTGTTTTATCTTCACATCCGCGCAGTGGTTGTGTAATAGGAGCCCAGAGGACATCAAACAGAAGAATAAATGTACTCAGACCCAGCGGTACAGTTCAAACTGCGGTTAGAAGAAACTAGGCTGTGACCTCCTGTAGTTGTCCTTGCATGTCAGTGCACTGGGCACAGCAATTATGAATTTTCCCATGTGAAACTGCTGAAATGGAAAAATCTTTTTGTTAATTTGTCACTGGAGCGACATTAATGTTGTTTAGATTTTCATTTATGTAGCAAAGGCTGCTTTATATATAAATAGGCTTTGCTGCTTTCATTTTAAGGCCCAAATGTGTTTTGTGGCTCCATGCACATAGAAAAGTTATTGACCTCTGATATAACCTAGCATGACAAATCACAAAATTACTTCAGGGTGCTTTATGGATGAGGTAAAACTCTCCCACACAGTGTGATTCATTGAAATTGTGCCTTCAGGGGCCACCTGATAGCTGAGTGGTTGGAGGCCTTACCACAGGGGTATAAATGAGGTCAGTAGTCGGTCTCCAGTTTGATTCCCAGCAGGTCGAACCTTCACTCTCCACCACCGCCTTCTGTCTCTCTCTAGCACTGCAGCTTTCCAAAAGATGCAAAAAAAATGTGACTTTACTTTTGACCAGTAAACGGAGAAATAACATTTGGGATAGAGATTTATCCCAGGATCACTGCTGTTAATAAATTTGACCTTAGCCCTCAGTTTGTTTACCTTCTTTAAATATAGGCCCTGCATGATCAGCCTAAGCTGAGCTGGTGGAGGTGATTGGGATTATGTACAAATATGCATGTGCAGTCAAAGTACCTCCCAGAGAGAGTGTGCGCCTTTGTGGGCCATGCTGGCTGCTGCTGCTGGAGTGTTTTGTACATAGATTGTTGTACTTTGGCTGTGATAAGACTGTCTGCCAAACAGAGGAGAAGGCAAACACGCCTGATAATGGCTGTATTTATATCCACTTATGTAACTACCGTGACCTTTTTTTATCCACATTTGTGGTTTTATTGGTGAGGATAACCACTCGTAAGCTGATATTTGTATTCTCAGCATTCTGTTAAAGGCTGCAGACTCCCACTGCAGGCACTACATCAAAAGGTTGATAAATTATCCTCATGCTAGTTCAGTCTCCCATGTGGACAACGAGGTATCCCTGCTCCATGCTGGCTATGTTTCAAGACCAAAACAATTAAATGTGTTTGGGTAGCAAGCAGTTTCAGTTGGATTACTTGTGTAGATCTAGAGCCAACTGAACTCTTAGCTTGTGCTTCTAATAGCATGTGTGGCAAGCGTGGCATCACGTAAGCTAGGCCAGAACAGCCGGCATTGAGTGAGGCAGCGCCGGGGCGATTCAACTGTTGATTCCAGCACCCCCGACATCCCCTCAGCTTTTCTGCTGTGCTCCATCTCTTTGTTTTCCGCTGCCTGGCCAGTGTACTGGAAAGCCTTTTGTCTGCACCCCCTCATGATAAGCTTACTGTTGCCCACTGGCTTGTGTGGCTAACTTTGGAGTAAGCTCTGTCAGTGCTTAGCCTTCTGTAATCCAGGTTTAAAGTGGGAAGCAGCACTGCAGTATTTATATCTACTTTCACTATTTTTAGTTGTCACGTCAGGACAGTGCCATTATTCTCTGTCAGTCTGCTGATTTCTACTCTCTCCATCCCTTTTAAAAGTGCTCCACAGCCACTGTTAAAACCTGGATTAGTTTTGATGTGAGATGGCCTTTAATTAAGTCTCATGTACTGTGTGTAGCAACACACAAGTAGTGGCATATCTTTGGCTTATTCAAAGCCCATAAAGGATTTACGAATTCTTTAAGTGTAGTTAATGTGGTACTGTAGTGTGTGATGTCTTTGTTTATGTGGGTCATTGTGCGGTGGTGTCTCCATCGCTCTGGCATCACAAGTGATTGTCAGACCTGATAAGCGGTTAACAACAGCTACTTTTATTGAAAAGCAGAAAGTAGAGAAGCTTTCAAACAGACTGCGTCTACACATTTCATATCTTATCAAAACAAGAAAAAAGAACACACCTACACTGGCAGAATACAAGCCATGTTATTAGCATGATGAGTAAGCTAGATCTGTAGTAATAATCAGCTGTATTAATAAATATTCGCCTGTCTTCCTCCACTTTAAATATAACAGTGATCATAGGGGCGTAAAACAAACAATAGGTGTATATGTATTTATAAACTATATATATATATATATATATATATATACACACACACACACACACACACATGTCTAGAGTAGTTTTTTTCCCCTGTAATGTAGCAAGGTGTTAACACCTGAATATTTCCTTCATATCCTGACCTGATATTCCTGAAATTGTCTGAAGCTCATGTATAAAAGCTACTCAGTTTTCATCTTGTTTTGGGCAGCTGTAATAAATTTGCTCATGAATGAGCCTGCAAAAAGTGTTTGACGACTTTTCTGTTATATCTCAGCTGCTTCAGATTCACTAGTCAGTACTTCTTAAATGTTTGCTCTTACTAATGGTATCTGTCATTTTACCATAGCAGAGAAATGCACTTTAACCACAAGGGTATGTTCCAAGTTTAATGAAACAACATTTTTAATACGGAGATCAAATCATCAGCACTGCTCTGGTGTCATTAGAATGGCATTTAATTTAAACGTGGCTTTGTGAAGTTAAATTGACTGACGTAGGGCACGTTTGAAGTGGGTTTTTGGCGAATTGCTTAATGGTTACGAGATGAAATCACGTTTTTTTTCCTGGCACGATGGTCATTTGGGGTGATGTAATTATACACAAATGTGCAACTGATCTTTGTTACCTTACTTAACAGAAGGTCATCATGTTGTTTGTGGTCATTCTGCAGATTTACCTTTAGTGGAAGATCTTGTTTTTGTTTAGCCTTGATCGTCTCGTTTTTTTTGGTCACTACCAAAAGCTCGTGACCATTGGTGAGGGTAGGGAGGTAGATCGACTGGTAAATTGAGAGCTTCACTTTTACGCTCAGCTCTCTTTTCACCATGACGGGGTGGTAGCATCCGCATCACTGCAGCTGCAGCACCATTTGGTCTGTAAATCTCCCGCTCCCTTCACCCCTCACTAGTGAACAAGACCCCGAGATACTTGAGCTAAAACCTTTGATTGTATCTACATGCTATATTGAAATTAAATTTTTTTAAAAATGTACCAGTTTTTTAAATGCAAAAATATATTATAATCACAAGTACCGTCAAAGTCAAATAAAATAACATGTATATGCAGTATAAACTACGGCATAAAAAATATACCTTTATACTCTGTTCTTTGAAGGCTTTCTGAGATTAATAGGGGGGAAGGTTTTTTTTGTCTGCCGATAACAGATGTTATTATGCTGTAAACATTATTTAATATAATAATTTGGTGTCCAACCTAACAACCCTTAGGACAGTGGCTCATGTACATTTTTATTGGCTTGTGAAAAAAGCTTTTATTTTATTTATACAATATTTGATATTATTTCACAGCAGAGGGAGAGAGAGACGGGGGAAGACATGCAGCAAAGGGCCGCGGGTCGAACCCGGGCCGGCTGCTCTCAGCCGTACGGCATGTGGTCGCCTGCTCAATGCACTGAGCTAAACCGGCGCCCAGGTTTTAGACTAAGTTGACAGTTCATCCTCATATTTTGATACAACTTCTGGAGGCTTGCTGCAGATTCTTCACTGTGTAAAACAAATGGCAGTGGATGGAGCAGATATGATGTTTGCTTTTCTTCACGTCGGAGTTTGTTGATCAGGTGGTTTGATGAAGGAGTCCTGCTTTGCTTTTCCCCGGCAAAAGTTTTAAAGGTGATCACAGGGACAGCGCTGCTGCTTTGGACACTAGAAACACGTTTTCTTTCACTCAGCCTGAGCTCACCGTCTCGGTAATGGCTCCACCTCTTCGCTCTTTGCCATGTGTAAACAGACTCAAGCTCAGTGTTAAACTCTGATATCATGACACAACAGTGATGACGTTGGCAGTGGGATTTTGGGTTTTTGTGTGTGTGTGTGCCTTTTTTTTTTAATACTAGGGACTATTTGGCTTTAATGTCGTCAGACTCTGTATTCACTCCTGCAAGACTTTTGTATTGCAGGTCCGTTTTTACTCGCAAATGTGGGTGTAATGCTCACATTTACATCATTTAACACGTCAGCGCACTACAGAGCGGTGTGTTAAACGAAGAATTATTCTAAATACTCGATGAATCGTTGCAGCCCTACAAGGAACTAACAGTGTTAATATAATTACACAGCTTTTGCTGAGCTTGTTTTGAGGTTCACCAGCAGCAGGTATAGCCATCTTAAATGTTTAACATTGTCAGAGAAATCCAGTTTGAAAACGGCTGTCGTGCCTTGCTTTGCTCTTTTTGGTATGTAAAAGGGAAGTGTTTACCTCTGAGCTGTTGTACACCTGACAGCCATTAAATCAGTACCATTAGAGAGAGCTCTGTTTACCTGCAGCTTGAATATAATTGTCACTCAGATTGTTGGAGGTAGTTGTTTCCATAAAGTATATTACTCTGTTCATTAGCCTGTGTAGAAATTTACTGGGTGGGAATGAGACTCCTCATTAGAAGGTTTGTACAGTTTGTGTCGGGAGCTGCTTTGACATCAAGCAGCACATGTACGAGCGGGGGTGTGATTGATTCTGTCGCTGATACAAACAAACCTGATTCCAAACTCCACTGCAAGCAGTCTTGTGTAAGTGTGCAGTGGACTGAAGTGCAGATTAACATGGCATCACATCCACACCCTGCAGCTGGCGTGTCAGTGGACAAATATTTTGGTCTGAATCATTTCACACTGCCTGTGAGACTCCCAAATCCTTTTTTTTTTTTCCTCTTCCTGTGGCTGTCATTTACATCACACTCCTACCTTTTCTAGCATTAAAGCTGTGTCGACGACTATTTCATGTGATGTGGCTCCGACAGTTTGTCAGGAAAATTAGCTGGACTTGTTCAAGTCTTTGTCATGACTGTGTGGTAAGTGTGAAAACATACAGGGAGTGCAGAATTATTAGGCAAGTTGTATTTTTGAGGAATAATTTTATTATTGAACAACAACCATGTTCTCAATGAACCCAAAAAATTCATTAATATCAAAGCTGAATGTTTTTGGAAGTAGTTCTTAGTTTGTTTTTAGTTTTAACTATCTTAGGGGGATATCTGTGTGTGCAGGTGACTATTACTGTGCATAATTATTAGGCAACTTAACAAAAAACAAATATATACCCATTTCAATTATTTATTTTTACCAGTGAAACCAATATAACATCTCCACATTCACAAATATACATTTCTGACATTCAAAAACAAATCAGCGACCAATATAGCCACCTTTCTTTGCAAGGACACTCAAAAGCCTGCCATCCATGGATTCTGTCAGTGTTTTGATCTGTTCACCATCAACATTGCGTGCAGCAGCAACCACAGCCTCCCAGACACTGTTCAGAGAGGTGTACTGTTTTCCCTCCTTGTAAATCTCACATTTGATGATGGACCACAGGTTCTCAATGGGGTTCAGATCAGGTGAACAAGGAGGCCATGTCATTAGTTTTTCTTCTTTTATACCCTTTCTTGCCAGCCACGCTGTGGAGTACTTGGACGCGTGTGATGGAGCATTGTCCTGCATGAAAATCATGTTTTTCTTGAAGGATGCAGACTTCTTCCTGTACCACTGCTTGAAGAAGGTGTCTTCCAGAAACTGGCAGTAGGACTGGGAGTTGAGCTTGACTCCATCCTCAACCCGAAAAGGCCCCACAAGCTCATCTTTGATGATACCAGCCCAAACCAGTACTCCACCTCCACCTTGCTGGCGTCTGAGTCGGACTGGAGCTCTCTGCCCTTTACCAATCCAGCCACGGGCCCATCCATCTGGCCCATCAAGACTCACTCTCATTTCATCAGTCCATAAAACCTTAGAAAAATCAGTCTTGAGATATTTCTTGGCCCAGTCTTGACGTTTCAGCTTGTGTGTCTTGTTCAGTGGTGGTCGTCTTTCAGCCTTTCTTACCTTGGCCATGTCTCTGAGTATTGCACACCTTGTGCTTTTGGGCACTCCAGTGATGTT
>VUQG01004786.1:0-11843 GCA_015106755.1 Etia nguti
TATCCCAGAATTCATTAATATTACTCTTATTACTCTTTCTGGGTCACAAAATAAACTTTTAACATATTTTCAGGCAAGAATGTAGCTGTGTAAACTTCAAATATCTGCTCGATTTATCAAGACATCACATATTTGCAAAAGTGCTCCGACGTTTCCAGAGACGTCTGTTACCCACCAGCTCGATAGCTGACCGGGAGCTCGAGGGTCACTAGAGCCGGCGAGAACAGCGAACTCCCGGCACATCGTTTTCAAACCCTCCGCGGTCTTTCGCTACTCAGGTTTAACATGATATATAAGTCACTTAGATAACTTACAAATGTTATTGTTTGGCTTTTTTCAGTGTTTTATTTGTTCCTGAGTAAATCGGTTTGGCTGAGATTAAAGTTATAGTTTTCACACAGCTGAATAAATGTCACACAGAAAACTGATTAAACAGAAGTGTGAGATGGTCGAGAATTTACTCCAGTGTCCGGTTATATTTGAGATAGCAAGGAGCAGACGGCTGAGTTTATTAAACTCCACCGAGACAATCTGCAAATTTCATTAAAAGTTTAATAAACTATCATCTTGTCTTTATTTTTAGTTAGCACATACCGTGGCCGCCCTAATTGCCACAACGATCATGTTTTAAATAAAGCACGCCGCTTTTCATTTTTGCCCTTAAAAAGCTCAAGCAGATATCCTCGTTCAGTCGCTTAACCCCGCCCCCTTTTCCACTGCAGTGTCTCCAGTTCTGAACATGTCACCTTCGGCTTTAACTGGTGATTCTGTGAATGTGAGCGTGAGCCGTGCGTCTCTCTGCGTCACGCCTGCAACAGACTGGGGATCTGTGACCCTGCCCCCCTGCGCTTAAACAGCTGTGATAGGCTCCAGCCCCTGGATAACCAGAAAAGAAAAATAAAAGCGTTCCAACGTTTTTGCCGTCTGCACCGACCGTGGTGGTTTTGCAGGCAGGTGTTAATTTTCCATCTCAACTGTAACGCGGAGCAGCACAAGTTACCATGGCGATGTACCTGGTAACAAGCGAACCGCCTTCATAACCCCAGTAACCAGGCTTCGCGGCCTCTGATACAGGTGAGTGTGGCGTTACCTTGAGCAGGCAGTTGCTGTTGACCAGCAGGTTTCCGGGTTTGATGTCTCTGTGCAGGATCCCAGCGGAGTGCAGGTACTTCAAACCTGGACAGGAAAGGTGGAGGAGAGGTGGAGGTCACGAGTTTTAACCCTTTACCTACTGAACCTCGGTTCTGGACCGCTTATAAACCATAAACGTCTTTATCGATATGCGCCGAGGTCGTCAAATGTCATCTTTATATGGGAAAGAGTGAAAGTCGTCCTCCTGGTGAGCGACGACAACGTTTAAATGACCAGTATCACTGTGAGGACTTCTTTCACTCTCCTCCGTTTAAGGTTTCTGAAGCTGAACTCGAGATGACCTTCAGGTCGTCACTGAATTGTTTAATAGATGCACCTGTGGTATGAATTTGAAAACCCTATGCTGCTTCCATCTCGAGACATCACACGCCACCGACCCGCCCGGTGGGGTGACGAGAACAACTCAAAGTCCCAGGACTACAGCGGTAAACTTACGGATACTTCCTCCAGTGAATTTTTAAATTTAATTACTAATCTCAGATTTAAAGGGAAAAATGGACTTAATCTAAACCCACTACTAAAACCTGTAGTAGGACATGCTGTTCGCTGCAGGTCAACTACCTTATGAGCCCCGTCTCAGAAAAGTAAACAGCATATAAACAGAAACCGAGAGGGAGCGAGACTGAACGACTGTTTAAATATAGACCGAGGCATTCGGAGGTGGATGATGATCGGCAGCTTCGCCTCTTCAGGAGAGAGATGGACGTGTGTGTTTAAAGCCGGCGATGTATTTAAATCTCGTACTGAACACAGTTATGTCGCTCGGCCCGTGTGGCGGCGGGACGCGACCGCTCTCTAGATGACGCAAAAGAGCCAGCTCACCTCGGAGGATCTGGTAGAGGAAGACCTTGATGTGGTCGGTGGTGAGAGGCTGAGGAGACACGATCACTTTGTGGAGGTCGCTCTGCATCAGCTCTGTTATCACGTAGCTGTGGGGCGGTTAGCAGTCAAGGAAAAAAAATAAAATGCACACGCTCACACACGGACCGACCTCCGCCTACACGAGCACGACGCATCGCCCAACACCGGCCTTTGAGGCGGGCGAGCGCCGGGGCTGCTCAGCGAAAAGTGCCAATAAAACATTTTTTAGAAATTATCCACATTAAATATTCATCAGCAGCCTCGTGCTTCACATCTGCGAGGAGCTGGATTTAGACTGGACACCGGCGGCTAAATTAAGTGAGTTAAAGGAGGACGCGAGGGAAAACTAATGAGGAGAAACTGGGACAGAGGACTGAAGGATACATCTCCTCGAAGCAGTCGATCTGTGGAGGCTGCAGAATGTCCAGAGCCGACAGAACCTGCACAGAGAGAGAAAAACCGGCATCAGCTCAGCTTCTACATCCAAATAAAACCCTCTTCAAAATAAAACCCCCCGCAGGTCTCGTTACATTGTCGTGTTTGAAGAAGCACAGCATCCGCAGCTCTCTGAAGACCCTCTTGCAGGAGACCAGGTTCTGGAAGACGTTGGGCATCTTCTTCAAAGCCACCTTCCGGCCGTCCCGAGGATCGGTCACCGACCTGTGGGGAAACGAGGCGCACGCTTCCTGTCACAGCTAGAAGACAGTCTGACGACACAGTTTTGGGGTGCGGATCATTCAATCTGCAGACACACAACAGCTAACTGCTGCTCAAAGTGAATAAAGTTACAGTTGAGTCACACGTTCAGCGCGGCTAACGGCCTGAGAAACTCTAGTGTACGACACAAAGCGTGCCTCAGGCCATCTTTTAAAAATGGCGGGTTAATCCTTTAAGTTTGGGCTGGAAGACTGAAAACGCTCCATCTAAGACATTAGATGATGCAACGGATGCTGTTCGAGGAGAGGTGCAGTTACCAAAGTGTGGGGCTCACGTCACACACCTACATCAGCCTCACTGTGAAGCAGAGGCCATGTTCATATGGATGCAACTGGAAATTAGACGTGCACTCCTCATATACTGATGCCAAACCCCATACAGGGATGTGCATACCCACAGTGCCAACCCCAGGCCAGAAGATCAGGGCCAAACATTTTTACGATTACTGTTTAACCAATACGAATCATAAAGGTACACAGGAAACATAATTAAAGCTTCACAGTAAATGTGCTGGCCCCTCTTTGGGCTGCAGCGTCTCTGCAGACCCAGGTGCACGGCGCTAATCTAAAGATGATGGAAACCTAAACAAGCTGCTCATCTGATTGGTCCGTTATATTAAAATGAATCACCGTATGAGGTCTTTAAACCTCCAATGTGATTATTAAAGTAAACCGAACAGAGTGTGGAACTGCTACGAGGACGTACTGCCTGCAACAATCCGACAAGACGAAGAAGAGCTGGATCAGCTCCTTTGACCTTTAACCTTTTAATAAATCTTGTTTTACTGAACCTCTGCTGGGTTCTGCACCACACCATCACTGCAGGACAGTGAAGCGAGCGTTTCACTCTCATTTCTGACTGAAGAAAGATGCCAGCGGGCTGTAAACGGCATTTAAGAGCACATTTCTGAATTAGCAGCCTGTCCCAGCCCCCCCTCCTCCCGGCAGCAGTGAAGATGACGCTGTTTTAGTTTGAGGTGGAGCAGCAGCATCAGGCAGCTGTGGTTTAGTTTACAGTAATGATGTGCAGTTCTCACAGACAAACAGTTTTACTCTCCAAATTCCACCTGCTATACCAGCGTTACACTGGCGAGAGGCTGGGAAGCAGCCATGATGTTTACCTGCCAACATTCAGGTCGTGAATCCAGCCCGGCTTACATAACAGCAAAACTTACACACATTTTTCACCATTTTCTGGCATGTTTTACACAGTCTGTTGACTTATGGCCCACTGACAACCAAAACACGGCAACCCCTCAGGGCCGCTTGGTCAGGTTACAGATGGGAGGGAAGGCCTCACGCTGCAGCTGTGCAGAGCATCAAAGCTCTAAAAGCACTCAAACCAGTTAAACCAGAAATGATCAGAGGCTGGTGATGAACCCAGATGGAGATGAGGTGATGCCATCTTGTGTGGTGACAGTTTGAGCGCATGTAAACAAAGATGGAGCTGAGCCTGAAAATTAAGTTTCAAGTCTGCACAAACAAGATGGAAGTCGGAGCAGAGGGAGCTTTCTGACCGCAGAATTGTGAGGCATGCATTACGATCACGTTTTCTTACCAAACAACTCCAAATGCGCCATAACCGATGGGCCGGTCTGGCTCCATCTCTGCGGGGCTCGGCACCTCGCTGGCTGGGTTGCTGTAGGGCTGAGGCACCGCCGCGCCGCCGCCGGTGCTTCCTCCGAGGGCTGTGGGGTGACGAGGGGTCCCTGCCGGGGCGGTGGGTCCGGTGAGGCACGGTGTGGCGCTGAGGCCCGTGGAGGGGGCTCCGCAGGAGGAGCTCACACAGAAATACTTGTGGCCCAGCTCAGAGCCCGGAAATAGGTCTCCACACACGGTCTGCCGGCCTGCGCCGTGAAATGCCATCTTCCTCCCGGAGCACCACCCGGACACGGTCGCGTTATCTGCCGCTGCCTGCTGCTGCTAGGCTCGGAAGACCCGCAGCTCCCCGCTCAGCATGCCCAGCCTGTGAGGGAGGCAGACACACGTCAACGCGCTATGGCTTCAGACACATTTAACCACGTTCACAGGCCGAAGTGTGCTAGTTAAATACGGGCTAAATCCAGGCCCGAGGCGGAATGGACCTCCGACACAGCCGAGCCACCTTTGTTTGTAGCAGGCTGCTCTCACCTGGTTAGTGGAGCAGCTAGCACCCCCCGGCTAACTAACGAGTCAGCGTCCAAAAACAGATAAATATATAATAATCCACCCGCTGCTCCATCACCCAGCTCGGCTGCACAGAGACCATAGCACCCACTCAAGCACACGCATCCATATTCACTCTTATTTTTCTTCTAAAACTGCCAATAAAATAAAAAAGCGTCCAGCCGTCCGCAGCTAACAAGCTGTTCCGGCTAACCAGTTAACCCCCCGATGACCCACATAACCATCACCGACCGGACGAGCTGACCTAGATCGACTTAGAAAGCGAGCTTTCCCCCTCGAGGTCCCAAAATGAGCCTACAAACCTGACTCGGTTAAGCAGCCGATGGCATGACACGGAAACGGGCTTAAAGAAGGCGAGAAAAGCCGAGTTAAATCCTCGAGCTAGCCGGGATGGTTAGCCAGTGGAGCCGCTAGCTGCAGCTAGCTGCGGGCTGCTCACTAGCTGGCCGCGGCGCCGTCACAGGCGGAGAAGAAGCGTCCATACAGGCGGTTTCTCCTCTTTTCCGAGTGGAGGTTCATCCAGCGACAGGTTCCGAGCGGGGCTTCGACCCAGCGGGGTTTCGGCTCCGGACTACAGCTACAGCTTACCCCGGCTAGCCTGTAGGAGGAGCAGGTGAAGCCGGATGGGGGAGGGTGGAGGATTTTTTTTTCACTGTGCTGTAAATACTGGGTGACAAATTAAAGGAAAAAAAAACAAACCCTGAATAAACGAGGATAAATGCAGGTGCTTCCTGACACAGGTGCGCCACATGGTAACAGCCAATCAGCATTCAGCCCTGTTCTGCACAGGCGTGAACACAGCAGGCAGGTTCAGCGGATTCTGGAGCCGTTTAAAATGAATAAACGAGGGCTGATTGTCGGCGTCCATTATCGGTGTAAATCCTGGTATCGGTAGGACCCCATGTAAACACACGGCTGGTATCCCCGATAGCAATGCCGATACTTTCAACCAGCTAATGTAGGGAAGAGTTGAATCATCATCATGTTTGCAAATTCTAAACACATTTTAATGATCTCTACGTCACTTTTGTTTTCACTTTGCATAATAATTAGATAATATAACAGAAGATATTTCAGAATTTAAAGCATTTTAAAACTTTTTTGGAGTCCTACAATGTAAATGTGCTGTCTCTAAAGAACTCAGAGTCACCCTCTGTTGTCTGTGAAATAAAATAGACATGATAGTCAATACAAATTATATATTTCATGTATATTTTATAAAATGATCTTTTTCCTATTTAGTGGAGTAGTAGTAGTATTTTTAATGTATTTTTTCGTGAGAAAAATGATTTAACTACGCACTGAAACAATGTCTTGATCTGAGCGTTGGTATTGATATTTGGATCATTTGGTCCGTCTCTACCACTTATACACAGCCAATATTTGGATTATTATATAACACTGTGATAATCAGCAATCATTGGGTTTATATGGAGGACTGAAACTGCCAAAATTCAACATAAATAAGTCAAAGAAATGCATCAAAATATATTTAAATAAATTGAGGAAGTATTTTATAAAACATGGCAAAAAATGTTTTTTTAACCTGAATTAAGAAATACAAAAATACAGAAATTTATAGGCAAAATAAAACTCAAATTTAAAATAATGTATAACTCTATTAAATACTTATCATCTGATTTATACTTTTTAAATATTGATTTTATGTATATTTAACCCTGATTCATTCTTTTTTATTTTGAAGCCTTTACTTACACAGAGCCCAATATCACAATAACTACTCTGACTACTTTATTATGGAGGACTGACAAATATTTACATATTTTTAAAAAATGGATTTTCTATTAAAAAGAAAAACATGGGGATGCAGCAGATAAAGGCGTTAATATATAAGGAAGAAAAATCCTGAGCATATGTTAGCGCTATCACACCTCAGCCTGAGGCTCAAACTGAATATAAATGTTATGAGCCGCTAAATCAGAGCTGGTTCACCGACACCTTTAATTTCAGTGCTTCAGATGAAACATCCACATGCAGACACTCGTGAAGATGACCTGAACTTGAATCCACACATGCGTTTTACTGCTTTTTAATACAGTAATAGTAACAAGGCGCTATGCACTATGCATCAAGTACAATCAATATGCACAGCCACAGAAAATGTGTCACCAAGGTAGCTACAAATTACATGGCAGGTTCAAGAGTTACAAATCAGCATCCAGAGTAAGAACGAAGATCATACGAAGCAGAGAAGTTATGCACATTCAGTGTTCAGGGGGAATATCCACAAACAACTATCGGTCTGCCGTTATCAGCTTTATAAAAGTGTGTATGTACAGCGTGGGCCGTCAGAAACACCCGCTCCCCGCTCAAAGGCAAACCGGACACTGCTCGGCAATAAATTAGAAGAGAAAATGAGATAAATCGTGTTACTGAGGTCTCCGGGCCAGTTTCCTGGTGTTAAACACAGATATTATGGATTAGAAATGGTGTAAAAACGGCGACAGCAGCTTTACAAAAATCAAGAGCGGCTGAAAATGAAAACAATGAAGTGATGATAACAGCTAAGCGCCAAGCCAGGAGAATAAAAATACACATTAGTTATAAACTGATCGGTCATCTGTCCTCTGGCTGTGCAGGACTTCAGAGTCGGTAGTTTGAACGCAGAGAGCGCCTCCCAGTGTTGGAGGCGGATCAGCTGACGGAGGCGGGTGTCACGGGAACAAACAGAGGTCGCTGTCCTCACGGAGCCATCGAGAAGTCGTGGCACTCTCCATCCAGATGTGGCAGGAAACAACCTGAGACAGAAAAATAAAAGCTTACCTCATTTCATAAAAAAAGGTGCAAAGCCACTGCAGCAAAGTCCAGGATTACAAACATGGCGGCGTTAATGAGCAGAATGGATCCACACACCTGCTCTGGCTGCTGCTCCTACACGTCCTTGCTTCCTTTTGCCTCGACTCCTCCGACTCCCCCCTCGACTCCCCCCGACCTCCGTCCCTGATCCCCTTCCCTGCAGTCCCACCCCAGCTCCCCCCTGCCCCCCCAGCGTGCTAGCTGTGGGGCTGGGGGGCGATACCAGAGCAGTCAGTGACCAGCAGTCCCACTGTGCTAGCGCTGGACACCGTCACCGCCACGCTGGTGGTGCCCACGGGCCCAGCACTCGTCTGGTCGGGGGTGGGGTCGCCCTGGTTGGCGTGCGTGCCCATGTGACCCTGGAGCTGCGTGGCCGTCTTGCACTGTACCCCGCACAGCTGGCAGAGCAACACGCCGCCGGCCCCCGTCCCACCGAAAGCCCCCCGCGCCCCGCCGCTCTCCTTCCACTCCTGGCCGTGGTGCTTCTGGGCGTGGACGCGCAGGTAGGTGAGGGTGGTGAAGCCTGCGGGACAAGAGCACAGAGACACGTGAAGGCGGGGCGGACTGTCGGTGCTGCTTTCTCGTGATGCAGCCGTGTCTTACTGCGGTTGCAGAGGTGGCAGGCGTGGTGCTGTGATTGGTTGTGGACCCTCATGTGGTCGGTGATGTAAGCGGCCGACAGCAGCTTCCCGCAGATGTGACACGGCACCTTCTCCTCGTGGCGAATCAGGTGAGCACGGAGGCGATCCCGCGTGGCAAACGCTGAAGTGCACGTCTGCAGAAAACAGTAAGGCGTGGATGAAATGAGTGAAATTTTCAAAATAAGATGTAGTTGCTCATAAAAAACACTTAAGAGGATGAAATGTTATAAATGTCAGATTTGATGATGTGATGCTTTTTATGGAAATTTTGATTTTTTGAGTTTTCTGAATGCTGGACAGGTGGTGCTGGTGAGGGTGTTACCGTGCACTTAAACGGTCTCTCTGTGGAGTGCACCTGTCGCACGTGACTGTTGAGGTGGTCCGGTCTGAAAATGTAAACACAAGGAATGAGATTAATTTTTTTAATAACTCACCTGTTTAAATTGTATTAAGGTTTAAAGCATTATTAGGGGCGTGGCCTCTTTGACTGACAGGTGGATGCTGACACAGGCGGCTGTAGCTGCTAACTGTGTGCTAGGCTTCACCAGAACTGGACCGTATTTGTGCCATTGGAGCTTTTTTAATGACATCATCTGACAAATAATATGGCCGCTCTCTGAGCTCCAGTTTAGGTGAAATTCTGGGATTACGATTAGATGTTACTGAGTGCTAATTAGCGGATATCGGTGTGATGAATGCAGTGCTGGCTACAAACAACTAACATGACCGCAACTATAAAGCTAAAATCCAGAGTAAAGAAATTAACGGACGACGTCATGTGGTTACAGCCATCTTTTATTTACAGTGTGTGTTTGCTAGAAGAAGACTGGCTGTGTAAATTCAGGTTATGAAATGGTTCTAACTCCCACCCCATGCATGTAAATGTTGCTGAACTGCAGAGCTCATTCAGTGACAGACTGCTGCATCCTAGATGCATGAAGGAGCGTTTCCGCAGGTCCTTCCTCCCTGCAGCTGTCAGACTGTACAATCAGAACTGCTCCCAACAAACATAGATGTTTACATCAGCGCTGTAACTTGCACTATTTTATCAACCGATTCACACTACAACCTGGGTTTCCCTCTTATCTGTATTTAAGTTTATTTAATTTAATAACTGTACAGTACTCTGTTTTTGGTAACCATTGTCCTTGATGGAAATATGTAAAAATTGCGTATGTTTCTGTTCTGTGTCCTGTTTGTTTGTATATGTGTCTTTCTTGCTGCTGTTACATCCAAATTTCCCCTTGTGGGACAATTAAAGGATTATTCTATTCTATTCTAACTTGTGGTGTGTGGGGACACTGCCTTCAGTTCACTTAGATTGACGAGCTCAGTGAATAATTTCCTGATGACTTCATAGGTTCAGGCACTAAAGTAGTGAAGCACCATAAACTGTATATAAAAGAGGGATGAAGCAACTGTGTGTAAATGAAGTCGTTCTGTTACCATTTTCTCTGTCACTCATGTTTGTGAATCAGATGTTAGGACTGAAACTGAGGGGCTCAAGCAACTCGTGGCTGGAATCCTTGTTTTCCTGTTCTCATCAGTTTGTGTTCAATGAAACTTGAAATCAGGAGCTAAGATCAGAAACTCATCAGGACATAGAGTCCTAAATAACCACGAAACAGTCACATCTTACATCTTTCAAGGTTTTGCAACTGCTAAATGTGAGTGATGAACTATACAAGCTCTCTGTGAGGAGTTAACGCTGCCCGAGGAGCGGATGGCGCTCGTACCGAGAAAAGGCCTTGGCGCAGTGTGGGCAGATGTACGGCTTCTCCACGCCGCCCTGGTGCGAGCGCACGTGGTAGCTCATCCTGTCTTTCCTCTTGAAGCGCTGCTGGCAGATGGGGCAGGAGTACGGCTTCTCGTCCGAGTGGGACAGCCGGTGGCGGTTGAGGTGGTAGACGTCCCTGAAGGCCTTTCCACAGGCCTCGCAGGCATGGTTCTTCCTCACCTGATTGGTGCTGGGAATGGGATTAGGATTGGGATTCTGCGGGGAAGAGGCAGAGAAGTTCAGTCGTAAATACACTCTGAAGTCTGCGTGAAGGACTTTTCCCGCTGTCAGAATGCCTCTCCCTGCTCCCGGCATCAACACTAGCTGATTATGATGCTCATCTGAGGTTTTCTGATGTTTTTATCCACAATGATTTAATTCAAAATGTGTGTTTATAACCGTGAATGTCAGCGGCCATGTTTCTGGACACTTCCTGCAGCTGTCGCTGGCATCAAAAGGCCCTGAATTGTCCTTTAATCTTGGCCTTACTCTCTGGCTCTCTTCCCGGTGAACCCACCTGCTCCATGGGCCCAACGACAACAACGGCTGCCTGGATGGGCTGAGGCGGCGCAGCCATGGTTACTGTTGCCGGGGCGATGGACACAGACACCGGCTGGCCCTCCTGGTTGACGTGCTGGCCGGGCTGGGGGAGGGTCTCTTGGCCAGGAGCCGCGGGAGGGGGAGGAGGCGGCTGCGGGGGCAGGGCGAGGTGGAGGAGGGAGAGCGGGATCGTCTGCTTCTCCACCCGGCCGGCCTTCGCTCCGTCCTCCTTCTCCCGGGCCGCCCGGTCCTTCATCTTGATGCCCGTGTGCACCGACTGGTGCCGCCGCAGGTTGTAGCTGTTCTTGAACTCCTTGTTGCAGGTGGCGCAGATGTGGGCGGGCCGGCTCGGCTTGGTGAGCGGTTTGACTGGCGGACATTAAAGTCACATTTTAGTCACAGTCAGTGCACTCTGAGAAAGTTTGACAGTCTTCTGAAGGAGGACAAAATGTGTCAAAGCTTCTAAGAAGAAACATCGGTAATTTAATTACTGACTTTAAACTAATCCTGTAACACTGGTTTGTAAACTGTTAGAGTACAAACTGTGCTCTAATACAATAAATACAGACATAAAAATTATATATTCCTGAAGTGTTTATTTCTTTGTAAATCTCCAATCTGATGAAAAGCACACTGAGCCGTAGGGCAGGGCGATATAGCCAAAAATATTTATCACGATATATATTTGAAAATTTGCGATAACGATATAACTGACGATATAATTGACGCGAGACAAAATACTTTACAACTCCACAACTTTATTAGTGCAAAAAACCCATCAATGTATTTTCACTTAAACAAGCAGCTGTTATTTATGTGCATTAAAGCTGTATAAAAATTTAACAGTGCAAATGCAAATTCCTTGTTGACAGTTTAACCAAAAGGCATTTCCAGTGGAAATGGGCCGACATATCCTGAACATAACCATGTATAATATAACGCCATAACCGCGTTAATGCGGCAAATCTCCGTTAGCACGTTAACGCGGATCGCCCCGTGCGTGGGGCTGGACGGCGCTAACGCGTTGACGCCGCGCAGCCCCAGGTTTTTCGCCCCGCTTGCATGTTCTACCAAAAATTATGCTTTGGTGTGTATCTGAAAGCCAAACCAGTTCCACACCACTGAAGTTGGCAGCATTTTTACAAACCAATTCTGGTTCATCCGTTTCACTCA
>VUQG01004793.1:0-11190 GCA_015106755.1 Etia nguti
AGGAAAAAAAACAAAAAGGAAAAAAAAAAAAAAAAAAAAAAAGGCGTTATAGCTGTGCCATTCACCGCTATTAATCAGTACGTTCAAAAATACACATTCCACATTCCCATATATAACTCTATAGAAAGCTGTCCAGTTTAATGTTTTAAAATCATTAAAACATCAGCGTATTTACAGTTAACCTTTCTTCTCCTACCATTTACAGGTGTGGGCACAGAAATATGGTTGAACTATTTATGGTTCTGTACTTTGAAACTTAAAGCTGTTGCTTAGGATAAACGAAAGACTGAGGCAGTGGTTGCTGGTAATTTTTTTCCTCCAAAACACGCTTGACAAAGGAAATTTGTAACGTCAATGTTTCTATGTTTTGACATGTTGACACCATGAAACTGGATCTCCACTTGAATCCATTGTACTTGCTGTGAATCCATCTACAGGGGGTGAGTATTTCATGCTCAAAAGACAGATTTTCAGCGGAATATTCCTTGGTCTTTCAAACGGGAGCAGATTTTTTATTGTTATTGTTTGCAGCTCATCTCATGATGAAGCGTTTGAGGGTGTCGCAGGAGTTTTCAGCAGATTTCCCTCACTTCTTCACCTGCTTTGACCGCTTTAAAGATAAAAACTCTGTCGCACGTCTGCAGCTCCGCAGTCGCGCAGGAATCAAACACCGCAGCGGCACTTGACGATAGACTGCGGAGTCCTTTATGGAGAGATTTTAAAAATGCTCCATTTTGTACCAGCAAGTGTTGCTGAATATTTTCCTCCCCTTTTGTGTCTGAGTTCTGTAGTTGGGGAGTGAAGGAGCTGCAGGTTTTTCTATTTTTGAATCTAAAAGTCACACTTTCAGGAATGTGAAGAAAAAACATTTAAAACGACTGCTGCAGTTTTCTAGAAATATCACAGTTTTTCCCCAAAGTTGGAAGTTTTTGACACAACTGATTGACAGCAATCGACCAGGCAATTTCTTACTTGTGTCTTTTATCTTACTGACAACGGAAAACAGACTGATCTTATACCTTGTGTCACTTTGTTTCATTTAACGTTGCCAAGTAGGCGCCCATAGTTAAATCCTACCTACAAAGCTGTGATTGTTTACTGGTCCAAACAGCAAAGCCGCCTAAGCACAAAACCAGGTCTATTTGCTGAAACATGAACTTGCCACAGATGAGACTGGACCGTGAGTCCATAGGAGGGAATCAAGTTGCAGTACAAATAATTTTTTGCGGATCAGATTTATATTTACGCCCAAACAGGAAAGGCACCAATTGTATTTTTACCTCTTCACTTTTGTTGTGCACAGCAACAATTGTCTTCTATAGTACACTGACTTTATGGAGAGAATGGCAGTAAAGTGTACCTTAATTGTCAAAGCTCTTTCTTTAACTTCATTTTTATGTCTTTTGTGCTTTTATATTGATTTTTTTCTTCCTTTTATTTCAGCTCAGAAGTTCTTTGATGCTAAACTACATCATTTTGGGTTAATTTAATTTCCTTTCTCCCTTTTGTTCTTCTCTCTGGATATTGCGGTTCCAACCATCACTGTTGTTGCTTCTTTCTCGGGTTTTCTCTCCAGCTCCTTTTTTTGTGGTCCGATCTTTGTTTACTCTGTGTGTTGCCTTTTTTTTCGACAACTTCAATTCTTCCATTTATGACTTATAGTTTCACTTTCTGGTTTCTACACTGACTAAATGTCTTATGTTTAGCAAGTACTTCCACGTTCTGCATGCCCTTCCAGCCATTATGTCCCCTTTAATTTATGAAGTCCAAGGTTTAGTTTCGTAGTTCTTGTTCCACTTGCCTGTCTTTTCTTTCCATCCATCTTTTTAAATCTCCACATTTATTTATTTTATCTACTGTAAAACACCACTTGCACTTATTTGCCTAATTCATTCATCCTTTTTCCATCCATCTCTTGTCTTCCCTGTTTTTGCTTGTTAGCATAACTCTCCCTCCATGCCTCCATATTTTTTGGCTTAATTTCCCTCCTCCTCTGCTCTTTTCTCTTTCTCCTCTTTTCATTTTCTGCATCGATAGCTACTCAATTCTACTTTTCCCTTGTCGTTTATCATTACCACCCGGCCCTATTTGAATATTTAAATGTCTCTTCTGTGACTCTGTGTGTGTGGATGTATGTATGCATGCATGTTTGTGTGTGTGTGTGTGTCTTTGCTGTGCTGTCATCAGAGAGGCGGCGGCCATTTTTCAACGTCGACGATTCTGATGGAGATGCTATCGCTCGGTGCTTCACAGCCATCCATCCCCTTCACTTAGCTAATAGCCACGCCGCGAGAACGAGGGATCGAAGGCAAAAAAAATAGACGAGTGGAAGGTAAATATGTCGGCGTCGCACTCTTCTAACAGCCAGGAAATTATACGATTTATTCGCTGATGGCAAATATTGATTTAAAAAGGGGATAGGGAGCCAGTGGGGAGGAGGCAGGGGGGTTGTTTTGTTGTTGTTGTTTGTTTGAAGGATGCCACTGATCCAAAGTCAAAGAAAAGAGGGAGAGAGGGAGAAAGGAAGATAGACACGCCGATTAAAATGCATGAGATCCGAACTTTGAGATAAGTGCTGAGAGAGGGATCTTGGAGAAATGGGAGGGTGGAGGGGAGGATGATGGGTGAAGGTGGGGGGTGGGAGGGAGGGTTACATGGATGGCTAGCTGTGATGTATTCATGCCTCCAGTCAATCTCCATGCAAGGATGGACTAAGACACACAGGCCTAAGGATGGAGAGAGACAAAGAACGAAGTAAAAAAGACAAGGACTGAGATAAAGAGATCATGTGGAGAGGAAAAAGATAGAGAAAACTACAAAAATAGATGGAAAAGTGAAGGAGAGCTGCTTCAATGAAACTGACACCATGTTTGCAGTAAGAGACTCTTGCTGTAAATGAGAATTGAAGCTCAAAAAAATGCCGGCAACACACACCACGACTCAAAGCCTCAAAAGTTGGCCAGCTGAGAAGGGTTCAACTTTTCATAAATATCTAAAGCTTAAAGCATGCTGCAAACTGGTGACAGCAAATATTACCATTATATTTTTGTAATCCACTGTAATTGTTAGTGAACAGTTTCAATATTTTCTGTGATATTTAAAACTTTGGTAGGTCAGGACAGAAGATATTATTATATATACAAAAAGATGTTTCTGCAAATATTTCAAAATAAAAGCCCTGTTGAAAAATGCAGGATTTCTGTGGAATTAAACATTAGATGTGGCCAGCTGAAACATGAAGGTGTGATGCATACCAGCACGTTTGGTGTTTGCCACTATTCACAGAGGTGAAAATGGCAAGCACAAGCTGGGTGTTTACTTCAGTGGGATACAATTCTTTTTCTAAAGTCTAACTTAATTTACTGGAGATGCTGGGCTAGAGATCTGTGCTTTGGTGTGATACTTGCAACAAACATTACAGAGTCACTGTTTTGGGTGCGTGTGTGTGTGTGTGTGTGTGTGTGTGTGTGTGTGTGTGTGTGTGTGTGTGTGTTTTTCTTGTTTCTAATTTTCAGGTTTAAATACACCCATAGCTCAACCATTTGCACATTCAAATGCTATCCACTGACAATGACATGGCACAACACTAACAAGATTTATGTGCATTTGCAAAGTTTATAACATCTTGTGGTTGAAAAAATAAATAAATCAGGAACAGGCACCACTGAGATTTGTCTCTTTACTGACCAAACAAAGTATAAAACTTCATGCACACATCCACCTGTGCATTCCTGATTGTGTGTCTTTCAATTCACCAGCAGACTTTTAAATCTGATCCTTACACCGCTGCTGTTTGAGCGCACTTCGTGACCCCCGGTCCCCTGCTAGGCACCCTGTCGGTGGGACAAAGAGCACGTTGTTATATGCGAGGCTTTAGATCTGTAATTACCCCAATCTACTCTGTAGGAAGCTCCATAAACACACAAACACATACCTTCCTGCACCTGAGAGGAAAGAGGAATTCTTAAAGCCAGCACATAAAAATGGGTGATAGCAAAATCTAAGTAAACTATCTGCAAGTACAGAAGTTCTTAGGAGACAAGAAATAAAGGTTTTTTTTCCCAGTTACATGCAAATTATGTGCTTCATTAATTCTTAACTTGTGAGAAGATCTATTCTCAGGAATTAAACTGCTCCCACTGAGGAATCTAGGTTATAATTGTGTGCCTGCTGGCTGTAGGATCCTGATATTTGCCTTGAAATTTACATATTGAGCATTCCATGAAAATTGGTGACCTTTTCTTTTTTGACCCTGAGGGTAATAGTTTACGTTTCAAATTCACATATGAGAGGAAGGGCAATGTGGGGTAAGAGAGAGAAAGCGAGTGTAAGAACAAAATTTAAAGAGTGGTGGGTGTGCAGTAAAACTGCCACAGCAATAAATCGCTGCTTTAATGGAAATAATTAATGATAGCTATTTGTGTGTGCGTGTGTGTGTGGCTTTTTTTTCACACGGAGATTAACACGTAAAGGTTTAGTGCGACATTAAATAACCAGTATGATCTTTAAAAAGAATGAAATTGTGCTGCTTAACAAAGAAAACATGATGATGAATGAAGCGTGGGAGACGGCGAAACCAGAATTCGCATAAAGACACGTCCTCTAAATGAGCAGTCTGAAAAAGCTGGATCAACCAGTTGATATTGGCATTGAACGAGTCGCCAAACGTTCACACACAAAGACGGAGCAAAACAACAACCGCGTTCACACACATACATGACATAGCTTATTTTCAGAGCGTTCAGAACAGATGATTGTTGTTGCCGAAACGTGCTCTTACATGCATGAAAATACTTATGACCTCTGGGAAGGATTTGCATTGAAGAGATCAAGGTTTCAAGACACAGCCTGACATACAAGGATTTTCTCAGTTCCAAGCTCTCATTCTCCTCTAATCATTTCTTTCACACTCTGCTTTATGTGTGGGCTCGGGCAATGTAAATTATGCTACATGTATTTTAACTGGCTTAAAAAACAGAGCTTAGGGAAGCAAGATTACAGGTTTTGAATATAATTGTGCCACATACTGTGAAATGTTCTGAAAACGGAATTTAGCAATGCTAATATTAATGCATTTTATTAGAGATTTGACCAAACTCATTGTTAAAAGGCCTGATTATCATTATTACTGTTAATAGCTATTATTAATGACTGGCTCTTGTCCACAGTGTGGAAGAGAGCGGGTCTTTTGTTCTGTCTTCCTCTCGTCACCCCCAGCCGGTCAGCGCAGATGGCTGCCTGTCCCTGAGCCTGGTTCTGCCAGAGGTTTCTTCCTGTTAAAAGATAGATTTTCCTTCCCTCTGTTACCAAGTGCTTACTCATAGTAGGTCATCTAATTGGTGGGACTTTCTTTGTAGTATTATAGGGTCTTTACCTTACAATATAAAGCACGTTGAGGCGACTGTTGCGATGTGGTACTATATAAAAACATTTTACTGAACTGAAATACAGGCAGATGTGTCTTTTCAGCTATTTGGATATAAAACTGAACAATAGCTGTCAAGATATGATATCGAAACGCAAAAAACTGTTACCAAGAGCATATTACCAGCCACTTTGTTAGGTACACCTGTTCAACTTCACGTAATTACAAATATCTTATCAGCCTGTCACGTGGCAGAAACTCAATACACACCTGCTGAAGTTCATGGCAAGCATCAGCATGGGGGAGAAAGGTGATTCTGAGTGACTTTGAACGTGGCATGGTACCCATGGTACCCTGCCTTTGAAAAGGCAGGGTACACCCTGTACAGATTGCCAGTCTCACAAGGGCAATACAGAGGGACAATCATTCATCATATACATACCTATGGGCAATTTAGAATCACCAATTAACCTCAATCTCAAGTGCATGTATCAAATATTATTGAAATCCACTATTTTTTAATACAATTTTTTGTTGTCTTGAGTGGCTACCATTCCTACAGACACATGCTATAACTATGGCTTTGAGGTTATCTGCAGCAGATTTCTACACAGCAGCAGAGGTAGGCATTGCTTGCAATGCAGAGATAAGGAATGAATTTAGAGAAGTAATTAAAATGTACTTTACTGTACTTTTACCCTTAGGTTTGTGCTGTGTTGAGTCATGTTTTATTAAATAAAGCAAATTAATGGGCTTTCAGAGCTGTTTAACTGCAGAACTTTTTGCTAAATGGCCTAACCAACTGCATTACAGTCCATCATTCATTACTTTATTGTCAGTGTCATTGTCATGGTTCCTGTCTTTGTTCTTTTCCCACCCTCTGTATTGCCTGATAAGGTTCACTTGTGCCTCACTTTACTTTTTCCATGTGTGTGTGTGTGTGTGTGTATGTGTGTGTACCTTACCTCAGTTTGTTTTCACACAAGCACCACATACCTGAGCTTTTCTAGACAGAGCTATATATGAGAGCATTGTTCAGTGGAATGAAAAGGCATGCTCATGCATAAAAAAATAAAAAAATGTGTTTCTTGCACGATCCTGCAGCAGCATTACATATGCTGTGAGGGACATTGTGCACCTCACTTGAATCTATGGTTTTAATGCCTGTTAACTGTGTTATAATAAAGATGAAGGTGTATATTCATCAGTAAGTTCTCTATGCATTAACTGATCATTTGTGTTAATTGAGAAACATTTTGAGTGTGATGAGGTTCATTTGTTTCCATTATGCCTGAGTGATATTTTCATTTTCCTTCATCCTGCTCCTTCTTCTGCTCAGATTTGATCCTAAATGATAAATCACTGCATCTCTCCACACAGCTGCATCATCAATCCACTCAGATTCTTCACAGCAATGCCCTCTGACCTCGGGAATTGGTCAAGTTGCAAGCACAGAGTGACTGATCCTCCCGCAGCACTGAATCACCCCATCCTTCACGTCTTGATGTGGAAGCCCAGCTAAGTTGAAGTGCCCTCCCACATTAGCATTCCTTGACTGGACTTAACATTGAGTCATGCTCCAGAGTGCAAGTTCAACCCTGTCCAAGGTAAATGAAAACACACACAGGCTGCATTCCTAAATATGAGGTTATATCACACCTACCCAATGCCACAAGTGCTTTCATTGTATTTTTGAAGATGAATAATCACATGTGTTTATATGAAACCTGTTTTTTTTAGGAATTATCATCTTTTATGGAGAAACATTTCATAAATTTACAGTTCATGAGCTCAGTGAAAGAATTATTTGAGTATATAATAAAGTACAAGATGATTTCTATGTGGGAATATGGCAAGATGTTTACAGCATGGCAAAGCTCTGACCCTGCAGCGGTGAAGTTTATGACCTTTCGACATTCCTGCAGACATTCCTGGCGAGAAACATAAACAAAGGAGAGGTGCAAATTTGCAACAGATAAACAGATCATCCCTCGGAAAGAAAAAGAGCGAGGGGACAGACGGGGTTGCGGAGTAATGCACAGAGCTGGCGATGTGAGCGTGAGGTAGTTATGTGAGTGCTGACATTCAGGAGAGGCAGGCGCTGCACAAGGCTTCACTGTTAGAGGGCAAGACGAAGGGATATAGCAGCTGTCTGCCCAGGCAGGCAGTGCTTCGCCTGCCCCCCCAGCTGTCAGAGCCTGGAGAAATGGTCAATTCACATGCAGGACATTGGGCCAGTGTTCAAGGACTGCTGGGACATCACAACTTGCACCACATATACAGAAAGGTGTGTGTTCTTGAAATGTATAGTGATGCAGTGTGCACAAAGAAACTCTTACAAGCAAATGCATATGCAGTCTCAGAAACACATACCATTTATTCCATATATTGCAAATTCTGCATCAGAATACTGAAATGGATACCTAATGGTTTACAAGCTAACAAAATTTATGCCTGTTTTTAGAAATGTGTCTCTTAATGTCAAAGATATCAAACCTTGGAAAAACCTTGTCTGCTTACAGGAATATTACCACAACCTAACCATTGTAGCAAATAATAACATAAGAGTATATATATAAGAGTTATATTATATATACTCTTATATATACTCTTACTGTTTTATATATATATATATATATATATATATAGTATATGGCATAGAGTGTATGTTACTATACTATAGTATATAGTAAAGCATGTTCAATTAATAACAATTAATATGGAACACATCTTCATAATCAAAGGTCTTATTGCTGACAAAGTGTTTTGTGTGTGTGTGTGCGTGTGTGTGTATGGTTATAGCATAGAGTGTGGTGTATATTTGTGAAGTCAAGTTTTCAGGTAAATAGTAAAATGATGTGACATGAAAAATTTTGCAAATTCATAGAACTTATAACTTCATGTGCTGTAGTTTTGGATTTAAGTCTTATTGAATTTTTAAACTTTTTGTTTTCTTACAATTTTTTTTTTTAATAATTTTTTTTTCTGACATATTTCATAAAGATTCTCATAGTACAGATGCCGGCACAAAAATCAAGTGAACTTGAACTCTAGACAGTTTGACTGAAAGTCTTAGATCAGATGATGAATCTTTTAGATAAATGAAATCCTACTTTTTTTCATTCTCCAAAAAAGTCCTCAAGCCTAATTTTTTTAAAAATTTTATCCATGACAGTTCTCAAGAATCGCACCCAGACTCTTGTAAGTCTTGACAGGCGGCACTGTGGTGATATAAACAGTGATAGAGAGCAAAGGCTTGCTTGTCAGCAAAAACAACTGCTGCTAAGCCTTGTCAAGACTGAGCTTGAGGTGCAGGGCAGATCTCCAGCTGGAGGTCCCGACCAGAGAGGCATCAAGCTGTGTTTAAAAAAAGGAAAGGAAAAGAAGAGTTGGGTGTCGTCGGCATAGAAATTATTATTGAAGACAAGGAATATGATGGCAGTGCTCACATGTGCACAGAAGAGACAAATCAAAAGGAACCCTGTGGAGAATTTGCCATGGTGAATACAGAAATCCTTTCCACAATCCATGATAAGAGGATCAGTTTGGTGGAATGGAGTATGGGAGAAGCAGAAACAGCGGAGCTGTGATAGAAACAGAAAGATGCTAGATATCTTTTGAAATTTCATATTTCTAAGGGTTTGTCTTTACTTCTGATAAAACCACAGAAATACCAAAGATTGTTCAGCTGATTTGCAAATGTGGAGATGATCAAATGAAAAGACAAAATCTGAATGTGGAGCCATGCATAGACACAGAACTATATGAAAAAATAGACATGAAGTCATGATACTGCATGTCACGTGTGAAAAGCAATTTCAACCAAAATTAGCTAATGACAGTGCCAAATATCAAACATATTTTAAACAATCTAATCTCCCATCACACACTATTAGACTTTATCTGTAGACCATGAAATCCAACAGACTGTGACTCAAAGACTTGTTCCTTGGGCCTCAGTCATCATCCAAAATCATATTCATTACAGGCTCATCATTTCTCTATGGAAATAAAAATAACATGTTCATTGGACTTTACGCCACATCACACATTCTTTTTAGTCTTGCTGTTATCATTAGCTGAAACATATGATGGAGAATATTATAATATTTTTTATAAAATGAATCTTTTTCTTTCTTCACCACTGTCTTCAGGAACCACTGATGTGCTGCTCCAGCTTTAAGTCTTTGTGTCAATGGCTGCTGAAAGTGTTTTTATATCACTACCATAGTTTTTCAATCATTCGATCATTTTAGGGACAGTTTTTTGCATCAGAACAATGCATTCTAAACATTTTGCACAGAGTTTCATATCGTTTTGTTCCTAAAGTGGAGAGACTAGGCTTACTTAGATGAATAGCGCAGCGTGACAAATGTATATTTGGTGGAGCAGCTGAGACAGTAAACTGTCACACACATAACACCAAGTGCATGATTATATCCACACACTACAAAAATATTCTTTGTCTTTATTAACATGAAGCAGTAGTTTATATATAAGATCAAATGTTTATTTATTCAAATAATTAATTAGTTTATACCAGTGCTTGGTATAAACTAAACTGTATACCATTCAAGTAAACGTCATTTGACCGGATTCAATTAAATGTAATGTTTTATATTGTAGTTATGTAACAAAATTAGATGAAAGATATAATCAAATTACTTAAAGTCAGTATTTTGTGCGTACACAATTTTTGATTCCTACTTCCCTATGGGAATGAGCTGACTGTTGTGAAGGATAATCTGAATTTTTGATGCTAATCAGTCACAAGCATATAATTGCAGGGAAGCTATTTGTAGTCAAACTGCACATACATACAGTATATTCTGCTATATTCTGAGGACCACCTACCCTTCCCAACTGAGGTTTCTTTATAGAACCCCAAATACCTCATACCAAAATATTTCCTCAACCTGTCAGATTTAAATTAGGTCCTTCAAAAGGCTCACTGTGCATTTGCTCACATGCAGTTACTGTGTAAACAGACAATGCCTGTTTGTTAAGTATTGCTTCTAAGACGATGGACCATCTACTTGCTACATCTGTCTTTCTCTGTTTCAAGACACGTTAATCCAGTTTTTATCTGTGTTTCGAAAGGCGGGAGAAGCAATTCTTTCTTTCTGTGACACAGTAACACCAAAGATATCATCAAAGTACCCACAGAATTATAACCATTAAGATTAATGGCATAATGGTGGTGTAATGATCTTTAAGCTATCATTGTCTAAGCTGTTTCTATTGTAATGGTGATTATTCGAATGGACAGCCCTGGGCAGTCATGGATATAATCATGTGATATTTATTGCAAAACTGAATTAGATCTGAGAATCTTTACAGAGTAAGCATAGATTAGTCAAAAAAGACTCACCTTGGGTGTTTTTGTGGTTGATTGTTTTATGGATGTTACAGGTTACCCACATAAAGATTTACAAAAGTAGTGGAATAACTAAGAACATTAAAGTTACTATTGATTAAGGAAACATCTTACTTCAACTGAGTAAATCCCAACTCAAAATATTTCCCTAGAAATAAGAGTGAAGTGTTGGGAGTGAAACAAAGAAAGAAAAAGGGAAGTCAGGCAAGTGAGAAAGGGAAAGGAAAGAGCTTCTGGCAGGAGAAGAAAGATGACTGACTGTGGTTCAGGAAGAAAGAAAAAAATCTATATAACATTTTAAATACCAGGGCAGCTGTAAGGAACTGTGGAGGCAGCCTTCAACCCAAGAGAGCACAGACATCAGGGAAGAATGGTGCAGAAGACAAACAGTGTCAAAGGTTCTTGGCTGACAAAGACAAAAAAAAAAAAAAAAAAGCTTAAAATTTTG
>VUQG01004794.1:9823-58066 GCA_015106755.1 Etia nguti
GTCAGATCTGGCCCACTCTAGCTTGATCTGGCTTGGTCTTGGTCTAGTCCTAACCTATTTTCAGCCCACACAGAGACAGTGATTCACAGAGAAGCAGAATTGTGCTAATATGGCTGTCAGTGACAACCCCAGTGGCTAAACTCTGTCAGTCTACAGCTCTGAGCCCACCTCCACAGATGGTCCAGCAGTACTTAAGAATTCACCCCCAGGGTTTTACTGCACTGTTGTATGGAGGGCTGTGACTGCACAGGGAGCATGTGGTTTAGATATGGGAACAGCATCCTCCAAAAGCTCTCAAGGCCTGGCACAATAAGATGTCTCCACCCCCTGTGAAAGACAAGACAACTGGGCATGACCTCTGTTATGACAGGACAGCCTACCAGTTGAGGAAGATGAAGATGGTGATATGTGCTAAACATGACTTTTTGCATAACACAGCTAAATATTATCCATTTTAAGCTTCTAATTTCTTAAAATACTTTAATTCACTCTGTTTTACTGGATCTGTGTTGTATAACATGCTAATGTAACCTCGGTTTCCATGTACTTAGTCATCTAGTCAAACTGTCAGGCAAACAGCCAGCCAGGGGATGGTGATTTACTGCCCTGCATCCTGAGAAAGAAAACCTGCTGTTACCTCTTATTTAGACAGTCACCCTTTCAGTATATAAATCCACAAATCAGCATTTACCCCACCCACACTTACTTATATTGATCTCCCGGCTGAAAAACTGAAAGTATTGCAGAGTACGTTAGGCCTTCAAAAAAAAAAAGATAAAGAGGCTGTTTGCATTAATATGTGTATAGGGAGTGGGTGTAATAACTCCCCGAGGCATCGCACCCTTCTAAGAAAACTGAACACATCCAGTGACAGTCTCATTTTGCTTTGTTTTACACTGGTGACTCAGAAGTAACAACGTTTGAGATGTACTAGTCCCTGAGGTCAAAGCACGCACTCACTATGCATACATGTCATGCATGTGTGCATGACTTGTAGTAAGTGTAATAATGTATATTGGTGAAGAAAGTGATGAACTTGGTATGAGTCATAAACAAACAAACAGGAAGGAAAGGAGGGAAACACCCCTAAATGTATCTGTCCTTGCAGGTCCCTTGCTCAAATTCTGCTGATACAAATTTAATCAGACATAATCTGCTTATCAACCTCCTGGGGCACTGATCAGCCTAAAGTGCTTAATGGAATGCAGGAACCCATAAGATGCTGTCACTCGAAAGCATAAGGTGGGCTGTTGCTGAGGGTTTTTTTAATACTATAATAACCGGACTGAGGCCAGATTTTCAGGGAGAACCAAAGGGTGTACCATTTATTCTCACTCCCCTGGCCCTACCTCTGTGCCTCTCTTCCACTCTCTTGTAATTTAAGAGAGGCCGAGCAAGCTGACATTTAGTTAGCTTGCTCAGAACTGATCTGGATTTGGATTGTAGATTTGTATGCATAATGTTAGCAAGCTTACAGCTAGCCAGCTAGCTGTTACCTTGAATCTTTAGTCGTTTTCTAATGTTGCCAGTGAGATGTTCAGTTTCCCAGGCAGAGCTTCCTCTGGAGTTTAGATAAATTACTTGTGCGAGTTACCCACGTCATGTCCACTAATGCGCCTCCATACCATGGCTATTGGCTTTTGAACTCTGCGTAGCGTAACAACCACAATAGCCCACGTCATAAAGGCCACATGAAGTTTGGAGGTCAGTAGTGATTGACTCTGCAGAAAGTGGGCGACCTCTGTGTACTGTGCACCTCAGCATCCACTGACCCTGCTGTGTGATTTTACATGGCCTACCACTTTGTGGCTGAGTTGCTGTCATTCTCAATTACCTCCACTTTGTAATACCACTGACAGTTGACTGTGGAATATTTAGTAACGAGGAAATTTCACGACTGGACTTATTCCACAGGTGGCACCCTATCACGGGACCCCGCTGGAATTCACTGAACTCCTGAGAGCGGCCAGTTCTTTCACAAATGTTTATAGAAGCAGTCTCCATGCCTAGGTGCTTTTTTTTGTTACTATTTTTTTCACGGTTTTCAAATAAATTTAGAATTTAAATGATTTCCAAATCATTGCATTCTTTTTTCAATACAGCATTTCAGGATTTTGTAGCACCTATAAAAAATTATACAAGTCAGTCGTGTTGTTTGCTATGACTGTGAAGAGTGATAGAACCATCGACTTGATGTTGTAATGGGGGTTAAGAGACATAACCCCAGTTAATGAGAAATGAAGACAAATTTGTTCACGGTAATGAATTTCATTCAAACAAAGCATTTCAGGGAGTATTGTGTGTGCAGTAAAAGGAGAAAAGCTGTCTGAAAGAAAAAAAAACTGTGTGTGCTTTTTGTTCTGTCTCTATCTTATGCTCCTTAATGTATCTGACACCGTGTGATAAGGTGAGTATAATGTTAGATGAGTTCACGGGCCATGTCAGAGCACTTGTCACCTGTGCCATCTTGTGATCATAGATTATCAGATTAATGCTGATGCCTCACGTGGGGCGGTCTCAATTTCATTTGATTGAAGAGATCAGTGAGGTCGCTACCAAGGTGCAAGTGTTCTGACCTCCACAATGTTTGATTCATTTACACACAATAAAACTGAATTGGCTTTGGCTGCTGCAATTTTTTCTTTTTTTTAGTGCTCATACTTTCTTGTACCCCTGCAGCTCGCTTGGTTTCTGTTGTTGCTTCGCCTTGTCCCACTGCATCCTCTGCCAATCTCTTTTATGCTCTCATTGACCTTTCATTCCCCTCATACATGTCTCCTCTCAAAGGACAGGCCCTTGCGTGGAAGTCCTTCTCATGTTCAATGTGATCAATACAAAGGGCAGAGACACTGCACACAGAGTCTCCCACTGACTGAAGACGAAGGATTAAAGGCTGGAGCGACTGTGTGGTGGGTGCACATATGTGTTTGCGAGTGTGTATGCGTGCACGCTGCTTGCATACCTAAATCGCACGTGTCTCCATCTGAGACAATGTCATGTTGTTAAACTTGCAAATAAATCGTTTTGCAATCTTTAAGAGGTAGGCTGAGTAAGCTCAGAGTTTATAACCCCAGGCTGTGTTACGGCAAAAGGTCCCTGCAGGTCACACAAATGCACACACTCAGCCACATACTTACTGCCTTTTAACCTAAGGAGAGGAAAGGGAGGAGAGGGATTAACAAAGATAGGCAGCACTAGCAGCTGGTTGGTCATTTAGAGACTCCTATTATCCGGTTGGTGTGGTATTATTAGAAACTTGTACTCATGCAGCACCCTCTCCAAAATAGATGTTTATTTCCCAGACCCTGACTGACTCTGATGGGTGAAGGTACAAATTGGGATGGCAAAGTGGTGAGAAAAAGGTCAACAGGTGCAGAGGTGATCAATCACATCCAAGAATGGGATGCAATTTTTGTTTTTGTTTTTTGTTACTGTTGTTGATTGCAGGTTCAACTTATTCAAGGTAAAAAATTAGGAGCACGCCCACTTATTTAAAAAGATAAAATATATTATCAGTTGCACTCATTAGGAGCCTGTTCAGACTGAAAAACATACAGTATTTTCAGATAGTTAAATAGACTATAGTTTGTTGTATTTGTAATAAAAAAAATCCATATCTTCACTCATTAGATATGCATTTTCAATCTTTAGTGTAATTGTGTTTTAAGTAGTAGCTCACATACCTGCAATAAGGTGTGTAAATTCAGAAAGTGCTGCTTTTTATTAATTTTCTTATGTTAGGCATTACAAGCAGACACAAAGCTTTCAATAACCCTAGTTTCTCCAGAAGACTGCCTTACATTTGCAGTCGAGTGTTTCAAACGTTATGAAATACTGTAATGATATAATTGTTCTCTACTCCCACTGCCTCTTCACAAGTTCTGTCTCCTCAGAGCTCATTAAAGGTTTGTGAATTGGCCCCCTCTTGCCTGCTGCCTGCCCTCTGTGGTTGTCACTAAGCAGGGGTCCAACCCTCGCCACTGGGCTTATCACAGGTCAACATGCTGCAAGGACACACACACTTACACTTACACAGACCACAAGCTGGACACCTCTTAGCATAACTCCTCGGTGCTATAGCGCAGACCTTGCCACAGGGGGTCTGGTGTGTCATCGTCTGCATTTACAAACAGATAAACCACAAACACACTGAAACACTCACACCGGCAAACATTCTTTCCCTATCTCTCTACAACTCACACACACACACACACATTTCCCCTTTTGCTTGCCCTCTGTAACCCAACATACACACTCCCGACTCCCACCTCTCTTGTCACCTGACCAGACCAAGGTCAGCTGTCCAGACCTGCAGTTCTTGATGTAAAGGCTTTGACCCAACATGGCCACCTCTGTCTCTCCAGAGAGATTAGCACAAGGCTGGGACAGAGAAACCGAGCTCCATGTGGCTCCATGTTATCCCAGCCACTCTCTATGTCTCTACTCTCACTTCTCATTCTGTCTCAGATAACTCCTCACGTCTGCAGACAGGGGACCAGGATGAGCTGCAAATTGAATATGTCTGGCAGGCAGATCTGTGAAGACTCATGGGGGATGTTAGCAAGAGAAAGCAGAGTGTAAGTGTCCACGTTGTGTCACTCAGGCAACATACATAAAGGAATATGTTAAGAAAGATAAGAGCGATTTATTACCCTGCTTGTGTTTCTGCCACTGCCATTTTTATTATTTCTTTCTCTTATTATTTATTTTTTTAACAATTGTTGCAAGATAGTGGAGCAAAGGACCAAGGTTGCGTCTCTCAGCAAGGAAATACAGCATCAAGTGACACCTCTCAGAAGGTGTTGGTTGTAATGCTGTTCTTGAGAAGCTTAAATGCTTCCATGTTGACTTTGTTTTCCTATCGCCCATCCCATTCCTTTGCTGATTCCCCCATCATTATTGCTTCTGTTGGATGGGCATGCCATGGCAGTCAAAAGGTTAAACAAAGTGCTGCAACTGTCAGGCTGAGTGAAACCAACTGGCGCTCAGCTATCAGAAGATAATCAAGGCTAATAGGTACATAATGGCTAACAGTGGGGCCGCACTCATTGGCAGATGCATCATGGGGGACAGAACGCAGACAGCGTGACCTCACATTCCCACCGCAGCTCTCACCGCTTCAGAGTCATAAGGCGGAAAGACCCAGACACCAGGAATTTTACCCCTCCTTTTACCCAGGATTACTCATAGAAGGCTTTGATTGTAATATGCTTGTAGTTTGCTTTTTGTCATTTTTTTTTCCATTTCTCTTAAACTTTTTAATTTTTCATTCGACATTTTCATTTCAGCTTTAACTAATGGAGCATGAAAGGAATTGCTATTGGGAATGATGTCACCACATTAGACTGAAACAGGATTGTTCAGTATTAGTCGGTCCTGAGGAGATCTGTGTAGAGGCTAGTGAGTTATAGTTCCTGTAGCATATGCTTTCACTTTTGTCTAAACCAACAAACAGAATGTTTGTGTAACTGATGGTCAAAGTGCCCAAGGTCCTGAAGGACACTTTGTTCTGAACATTGAAGATTTATGAGTCTCTGAAACAAAGCAGACAAGAGCAATGTGGTGAGCCAGTATGCTATGTTAATGTCAATAAGAGAAAAAAAACCCAGCTATCTGCTTTTCAACTACAAATTAAAAACCACATCTAGGCACAGCATTTTGAACTCAGCTTAGATTTAGCAAATATAAATACCAATGAAGCCCTCCAAAACTCAGCATGCTGACCGCACATTCTCCATGAATACATTATAGTAAAACAACACTCACCAAGTGTGACACTTTGACCTACCCAGCAAAGAGTTAACATGCTCTAAATTGATGCAATTGAGCAGAAAGGGTCACAGGATCATGTGTTAACGAATGTACACATGCTTGGTTCTCAGCGCTCTGCGAAGCATCCAGCCAACACTTCCCTTCTGACAGCACTCAGTTGCCCCGGACTCCTCTCCAAAGACTCTCTCTGTAAATAAAGCCTGCTTTTGTTGAGGCCCAGTGCGTCAGAACCATCATCTCCAGAGGGCAAGAGGGATATATGTAGGGGTGGGTGGAGAGAGTTAGACACACGCACACACACACACACACAAGCACACAGAAGTGTTTAGGTGGGGGTGAAGGGCAGGGGAACTGACAGAGGTCTGGGTAATTGCAGCACAATGGAGATTGTGTTTGATCTCTGAGGTGTCCAGGCCTATTTAGTGGGGGTGAATGTGCCAGGCTGAGGAATGTTGTAGCTCTGAAAGACTGAGTTTATCAGGAGTTCAGCAAGTGAGAACAAGAAGGGAGGGAGGGAGGGAGGGAGGGCAGCAGTAGTTTGAGAGAGATAGAGACAGAAGAGAAAGGGACAGAGAGGTTAGCCAGGATGTCTTTTCATTATTGGCTAATTATCTTAAAAGCCTCTTACAACGTCTTTGTACATACTGTTCACACATGTTGTATGTATTCTATCATGTGTCTCTCTCTGTATTTGAACTGAAGTGAGAAAGGCCAGTCTGGTCTGTGGTGCAGTGCAGCAGCAGCCTCCTGATAGCAGGGCTAAACTGCTGGAGAGCAGAGAGTGCCCGCACAGAGCAGAAGGCTCTTTGAACTCTGTCTGTACTCTCTGCTGCAGAGCTTGAACTGGGTTAATCGCTATTAATATTTAACACACTGCCAAAGTTCCAGCCCAGAAACTATATCAAAGCCAAGAGCTCCATCCAGCAGAGCTCTTTCAGTACTCTTCTGTAGCAAGCTGGCTGGTATAAACACACTGAAGCTGCCGACATGAGAGTTGATAAAGTTATTTAATTCTTTTTAAATAAAGGAGTGGATTCTTTGCATGAGTAATCCATTTTCCATTCAGCTTGATACTGCGTTTCAAAAAAATGTTAGCTTTCCGATTATAAGGAGAGAAATGTGAATCGAAATTTGGCTTAATAGCTGCTTTTTTTCCCTCCTTTGTAATTGTTATAAATCGGCATGACCACAAACATTTGTAAGAGTTAAGCAACAGGGATGTGACATAAGAACAGTATGTTCATGCATAGCATTCAAGAGTATTGACCGGGGTGAAAAATGAGCAGATAGGGAGCTTCACTTTGAAATCAAAAGCGTTGGGAGGACGGGGTCTGTTATAAAAACAACTGCAGGTCACCAAAGGGCTGCTGTTCTCTTGCTGCTACTCATCTCTCTGTCTGTCTGGACTGTCAGCTCAACAAACTGGATTATTTCATCAGAGTTCAAGCCTCTATTGCCTTTGCCACTGCAGTCTTTTTCACTCTCTTCCCTCCTCTTTACATCTATCTCTGTATCTCTCTCTGTCGGTTTCTCTCTTTCTATCTCCCTTCTCTCTTTCTCTCTGCTCCCAGCGCCAGGACCTCAAACAGCATGGTTAAATACCCAGGCCAATGTGTCGCTCTTCAAAGAGACTCAGGTAGTAGACGTGCTGGCAATAGGCCAAGATCAAAATGAAGAGTTATTGTAGAGCATTGTGGCTGCCTTCACTTGGACCTCAGTTAAACCATATTAAGGGGCCCCACCTGGGCCAAAACATTCCCACAAGGCAGCTGAAATATGGGCCCTAGGTCCCATTTCGCCCCCCTGAAAAACCCACTAATACCATGCAGGGACCCATTTTTATTTCACTTAATAAATCAGCCAAACAGACAAGGAAGTTCATTTGGCGTGGAAGTGCTTACCTATGTTAGCTTTAGTCCCTGTCGTAAAGTTCCTTCTCTTGGTACATCTGCCTGTTCAAATAAAGCAAAAACAACAGAAAACTGAGAGCACGTCTAAATGGTCAGAATTAGCTTTGATTACTTAAGATTTGGAAAATGAGTGGCTGTTTGTTGCTACAAGTCCTGCTTGATAAAATATTAAAGCACAGCTGAAGGGGAGCTTTGTAGAAGACAAAAGCTGGAAGCAATTTGTGTAGCTACCAAATTAAAGTTATTCACCACCAAGGGTAATTTAATTACCATTCTTTAAATGTTTGAATGACTTTGACCTTTGGAGTACTCTGAGGTCATGCAGGTGTATTTACTTAAGCTAATTCAGAATCAGTAACATGAAATAAGATCCCAAATCAAACAGGCCTCCTCCCAGAATATCTGGTTACCAAGTACCAGCTCTTTCTGTTTGTAAATTAAATTAAATTAATATCTATCTGCCATGTCATTAGGCCTGTTTTCACAAAACCTTGAAATCTCTCTTAGGCCCTATTTATATCCCAGAGCATGAGACAATGACTATGAAGAGAACAAGAAAGACATAAGCAGCAGATGAAAAAAGCTGACAGCGTTTCCCAAGATGCACCTCTCTCCCAGCATAGCTCATGAATGGAAACAGGTGTGTGTGATTGTGCGGTGGGTCTTGAAGATTCGGGCCTATGTGGCATTTCTACTGCCTAGGTGATTTGGGTCAATGGAGCACATCTGGTACTAGTCACAACAGAGTGCACATGTCCACGGCCATCAGACACCCCACTAGGCAAGCAGAAAGAGAGAGAGAGAGAGAGAGAGGCAAGGGCAAAGAAACATCTGGGTTCTCTCTTTCCCTCTCGTACACACACACACACACACAAATGGGCATGCATTTGGGATTCTGTGCTTTTTAAGGTTGCTTGGATTCCTCCAGGTGCGTCTGGACTCGGATGGGGAAAGAAAGGGGGCGGGGGGTTGAGAGTGAATTTGACTGACAGCCTTGAACCAGAATGTTCCCTGTATCGGGTGAGCAACTCTCCTATTGAGAGTTGCTCTTTTGTCTTTTGTTTCTTCTAAGGGTTCTTCCACTAATTTGTCTTTGTTCCATCATTTTCTTGAATTCAGTGGTGTTCTGTTACTGTAATGTGGCTGTGGTGGGGAAAAAAACTTTATTTATTGGGATGAACTAAAGCAGACAGGGCAGCTTGTGTTTGTTATACACATAAATTAAAATAGCAAAAGACTGTAGCTGTTTTATCACACGTTGGACACCTATGAGTGATGCAGTAATGGAAAGCAAGAGATATGCCAGTGGACATGAATTACACATTCGCCCACACATAAGTATTCGTTTTGGCAAAACTATAAAACTGAAGTGGACTTGATATACTTTGGTAAAGATAGGGCAAAACTGTATATGAGGCACTGTATTGAATTCTGATGCTGAGATTGTTCTGCACTGACGACTCTCTCAGACTCTGTTTCTCTCCCTCTCTCTTTCTAACCCACTTACCTCAGTTCACCCGCTGCCTTACCACATGCTCGAGGAAACAATAATAAACATGATCGGCTCTTTACACAAAGGAAGGTGGGCCATTATCGGACAGGCATGGCAGGGGGCAAGTGTAATTGATTTCAAGTGTATCAGTCCAGGTACAGAAAGTGTGGTTGTGTTAACCTTAAGGTTTCAGGTTCTTTAATGTTTCACAAGTACAGGGGAGCATTTCCTTGCTTCACTTGTAGCAGCAGCTAAGAAATCAACTGCAGAGTCCATTCTGTTGCCTACACAATCCAAAGAAAGAAGCAAGTCGATGTTTTTCTTACTACAAGCCTCATTCACCCATGCAAGCACTTTTTCTGTGCCTGAGTGCTTTTAACCTAGTTTTCACACAAACATCAGGGGCAACTCATGTTTGAGGATGCTTCAACATGCAGACTGATGAGATAGTAGACAACATGCCCTACCTCCTGAGTCACAGTCACCTTAACTTAGAATGATCTTCTAAGTTATTAAACCAAAGTCGAAGCTCATGCATTTCACAGTTGTTGACAATTTAATCTTGCTGTAAATTGACTAATTTATCAGTCACTATAGCTGAACTCAGGTCTTTGGTATTCATCATTAAAGCTACGAAAAAAAAAAAAGATGATATTTTAATTAGCACGTGAAAGCATTGCCATTTTACGTTTAACTTAGGCTATGTCCACATGTACACGGGAATTTGGGGTTACTGAAAGAGTATATCTCCTTTTTTTGATGTCAGACAATCCACCCTGTTGTTTTTAGCCTTTTGATTGGCCAACATTTCTTCACACTTAGGGTTATATTGCCACATATTGATGTTTTTTGCGTTTTTATGTGGACAGTGATTTTTGTCAAAACTAACTTGGAAAAATCTCATCTTAAAAATGTAGCCTTAGTGACACAGTGAAACAGGTTTAAAAGTGTGAGGAGTTCATGACCATTTAAGATGTTGAATCTGATATGATGGACACAGCGAGGCAGTGATGGACAGTGGGAGAGATAATAAAGGAGTGTTTTCAGGTGCCTATCTGCCCTTTTTTTTTGTTTTTCGTAACTTTCTGCCTTACTGCTAGTGGTTGAAGTCTAACAACAGCAAATGACCAGAGGTTTTTAATCTGAATAACTACAACTGAGTGAGTCAAAGTAAGAGTCATTACATCTAAGCAGAGCAGAAGACCAAAAACCAGTGCAGTCATTTTTAGTGCTCTAAATGTACTCTTATCTGCACCAATTCAAATGGTCACTGACAGACATGCGTTAAACCACAATTTAAAACCTTCATCCCCCATTCCAGCCTTAATCCTATTTTTTACAACTGGAACTATAAATAAATAAATAAATAAATGAGGCTATAATTCCGTTAATGGCTTGCTTCTTTTTCTTGTCTATTTTCAGAAATATAGCTGTTTCTAGGTTAGTGTGATCTAACTGCATGTGTGTGGTTGCTGTGTGTAGGGGGTAGCCTTGTGACCACAGTTGCATTGTTCATCCACAGCTATGGATTCTGGCCCAAAGAGAAAGCCCACACACATTCAGTGAGCTATGATCCCACTTGGAGTCAAACCAAATAATTTTTCATACTTGTACAAGTGAGCCTGATTTGTTCTCTAATATGGCCATTTTTTATTTATTTTTCTTTTACGTCCGTCCTTATTCAAATGGAACATAAGCGCACAAACACTACCATAAAGAGCATGGTAACTACCATAATGAATAGCAAAACACGGAATCGATTACATGTTTCTGCAGTAAGAAAGTCTGCGAAATTTTATTTCACAGTTTTAGAACGTGCCCCCTTCACGATGCATATTCCAGCTACTTCTTGTTGTCCTCAGTCATCCAAGGGGATTGCATACAGTCACAGATGCTGCTGCTGCTGCTGTGAGCTGTTAATTTCTCAGGAAAGCCATTAGTGTTGTTTGTCTGTTCAGAGCAGTGCTGGGTTACTGGACCCCTTACTCCTAACAGTTGGCTCATATTGGCAGACAGTCAGGGCGCGTAACTATGAACAGGAAAATTACTTGCCCTCAATGGATTCCATTCAAATTACAGAACATGTTTTGCTTTTACTTTTTATGAAGTTTGCAATTATATTTGCCTTTAGAGACTCAATTTACTCATGTTACATTCTGCTATTCACATTCTTTTGCTTACTTTTTCCATCATTTGACCCTCTAAAGTGATCAGTGATAAGTGTATCAGAAATACAGCAGCCAAGAAGGGCCCTGATTGCATACTTTAAGGTGTTTCTGATATTCCTGTGCTGGTGGTGTTCCTGCATCATCATAGTAACCGATAGTGCAAAATCATTGCAACTGACTAATCATGCTGTTGTGAGGTCATTGAAAAAAAAGAAAAAAACAATGCCCTTGTTTATATAAATCTCTCTTCTAGTACAAATGCTAAGCATTTCAAGAGCTGTGTTTATTATTTTTGGCCAAATTTAGTAACTCTAGTTCGCCAGTTTTAATTTTAAGAGCATTAGCTAACTTTGTGGCTAATGCTAACTAAATACTCCGATAACATCATTGGTCAGTTGCAGTGTTGATACAGGACCAACATTATTCTGCAACACTAACACAAGGATGTCAGATAATGCTATTTTGACAGTGCACTGATCAATAGCCTTTTACAGCAGTCCTGCATAAGAACAGCTGGATTCTACAAAGAGTGATTTAAACGGTTTTACAGCAAAAATTGGGATAATCCTGTAGCGATAAATGACGAACAAAGAAAATACATTAATACATAAATTCTTTTTTCCCTTAGATCTTCTGGAAAGTGGTCTAATATTGGTGCTGTCCAAATGCAACATTTTCCTTAGTCCAAAGACATTTGAGACAAGCTTCAGAAGGAGTGGAGAGGTTATCATACAATGTTCCCAATGCAATGCTGTTCTATGCTTTTGGGAAATGCTTATATTGTAAAAGCTACTTTGAGCTGCTCTCTTGTACATAAGGGGTCAGCACAGCAGGTTGCTCTGCATGTGTGAGTTTGCAGATTTTTATACAGACGCCCTTCCTCATACAACTCCCAAGGGATTTGTGACCCCTCTCAGAATCAAATTAGGCCACTTTTGCTTGTTAGGCAGATGTGTAAACCACTACAATATGGAGCCCCTGAAAATGCTTTTATTGTATATAACAATATATTATATTTTTCTATCTTTGTTTTTAATGCAGCTTTTCTTGGTTTAAATTTTGATTCTGACACATTCACTTTGCCTAAGAAGATCATTGTGACTGTGGTAATTTATCATTATACATCTTTGATCCTCTTATACTACTCAAAAGTAGATTTTTGCATCATTATAAAGTACTCCTATTACAAATAATGCCCTTACCTTTATTTTCAGCTAGTTAAGAGAGTCTTAGAATAATTTAGCCTAATATTTACTGCCTGGATATTTTGTCACACTTAAGCAAGACTGTAACAAGGTATTTAACCATCTTTAATCAAACCTTTGTGTGGGTTTGTGCACGTGATATGTGTGTGTCTGAAGATGTATGTTTCTTACTTCTTTTGATGTATTACCAGTGTGCAGCCAGCGTCTGTGCCAGGATTAACCACTGGCACTGGGCTGGTAGAAAAATGGCTTGCCGTGTTCATTTATGCTTAGCATTTTACTCTATACATCATTTTAAGAATGGAAGAAGCACAGACACACCAGATTGCCAAAGAGGAAACTGAAGTTTTATTCCTGTCTGAGACCACGTTTTAAGTTTTTCTTTACTTGTTGTTTCAGTTTGATTTAGCCTTCAAACTACTTGATTAGGTTCAAGCATGAAAATCTACTTGTTTATGGAAAGATTATAGTTTATGTAACAAAGCATCTTAGTTTCCAGTTGTCCACCTTCTCTCCCTGCAGTTGAACTGAAGGAAGGTTACCAGACTCCTCTGGCATGTTCACTGACCTTGTACAAAATGGTTTTGGCTGAAAGGACCTCACTGTGAACTTTTGAACTCCTCCCATGAAAACAGCAATGCTACTTTGCTATAATGCTGTTCAGTGTTACCTTTAAGCCCTCAGTAAGTGGGATTTAGAAAATAATGCCCTTATGCAGGCTGTTTACCCAAGATCCCTGCCATACCAGCCACTCTCTTGCCGCCTCATCCCCCCTCCTGCCTCAAATCACATTTAATAGGGCTAGTTTGATCCAACGCCAGCATAAGCATACACTTGCTTTGACCTTGGGTGAATTTAATGGGGGTTAAAGAAGTTTTCACATTGGCAATGCACACATTAATAGTTTGTCTGGCAGATTTGGTAAATTGGAAGAGATGGAAGTGGAGTCAAAGTGTCCGATTAATTGGGTCTGCAACCCACCCTCATTCCCTCCACTGCTTGCACAGTACTCCTCCTACCCTTACCATCCTATCCAGGTTAACCTTGGGGTATTTTACGACGTTCTGTTTAGGCCAGGACTCGTATTTTTTGTGTAAGTTAGTATGACTGTGTGTGTGTGTGTGCGTGTGTGTGTGTGTGTGTGTACTTGTGTACATTTACGTGCCATGCCTGTGTGGGAAAAAAAGACTGAGGGGGAAAAAAACAAATGAAGTGGGAGGTGGATGCGAGGTGAATGAACGTTGGTGGAATGAGGGGGCGTAAAGAAAGTGTGAAGTAACTAAAAGTGCACTAAATCAATAAAAGTTTCCGAAGTTAGAGTGATCTGCACAAAGTTTAAATCTGTAAGAAATATGGAAAAGAGCAGAGAGATCATTAAACTACTCATAGTATGTTCTCCTTGGGTAAGAAATGAGTTGATTTGACTCACGGTATAATTCCTGCATGTGTTGTTTTATATTTAGACATTTTTGGGGGGCCTTTTTTCCACCCTGTCATTTCTTTAAGTATTGTTTTGTTCCACATTTTACTGGATTTTGTTGGATTAGCACTACTCATACTCTATTAAACATTTTCCAGATATGGCAATGCCAGCCTCTATACAGTTATTCTTTGTAAGTGTCTTTGCAGGCACCAGACTGTAATATATGTGATAATTGCATGGGATGTAGCATCATGGTGTGAGCCAAACAAGTCTAGTAATCCACTGTAATTGGTTGGATTTTTGCAATGACTCAACCTCTCTGTCTGCTTGCCTCTGCGCCTTTGGTAATCCAATATACTGTTCTTTAATCTTTACCCTCTGTGTTGCGCAAATTAATTAAATATTGACAAGGAATCCTGCAAAACCACAGAAAAACAGAATGTCACAGCTAAACCTGATTACATCCATGACAGAGGTAAGAGAGACAGAGAGAGATGTATTGTCTATATCAGGCACTATGAATGATTAAAGACCACGGACAATGGTTGAATCCTGGAAACAGATGAACACAAAGTGTGCAGGCTGAATACTGTATCAGGCTAGGCTACTTTCATACACCATCAGTTTGTGGCTACTTGTCAGACGTGAAAGAGATAAGAATGGTTTTCTGAGTGTTTTCTTCCAAGAGAATCTCAAAAACACAGGGAAATGCAAAATGTTGTAGAGAATTAATTGAGGAATCCATACGAGCTGCTGATGTTTCTTTGCCTATGGTAACCTTATTCTGACCATCGTCCTTCCCTACGCAAGGGTAACTGACCAGTCTGATAGACAACGGTATACTACACGCTGGAAAAGAGCCAAAAGTATTCTGGGTTTGTGTGAGCTCAAGTATTCACATGCTCGTGTCTGGCTTGGATTGTGCTTATGCCCTTCCATTTGTGACCGTCAACAGACACAGTGATGATGGAGTTGATTTTATTGGGGATGAGATTAGGTTCATGTTGCAGTATGCTTGCTGTGGTATTATTATTCTGATCTGTCTGCTGGAGTTTTCTCCTGCTTAGAGACAGCTGGATCTGTAACATGATCCAGACCATCAACTAGCCTCTTACTTTTTTGCAGTCAAACCCCAGGCCAAAGACTATAATAGATTTATATTTACTAAACACATGCACAGAAAAATACATTTTCCCCTTACCTACAGTAAGTGTATGCAGCAATATAGAGTAAAGTTTAACTACCCAAACCACACAGGATAGGCTGCACGTTGGGGAGCCAAAGAAACAATGTTCTCTTTTTTCGTTTTGTTTTTTGCAAAACGATAAAGAAAGAAAGGAAAGCATAACTGAAAATGAGTGTTGAGTGTTAGGAAAAGCCCTCTGGCTGGAAAAGGTAGGAGAGCTGTGAGTGGTGAGGAAAGAGGAGGCAGATTCTCACTACCATCATGTGGCTGAAGCAAATCCCCTCTCTGCTCTCCTCTTCTGTCCTCCTCTGTGCGAGGAGCGCTTTTGGCCTGGGGCACATGTTCAGATACGGGGGCTAGTGATTGGTTTGCTGCCAACAGTGGCAAAGGTCAAGCTGCTCTGTGCTCTTTGTTGTTGTTTCCTCAGAGTCACTGTTGTATTGTGTTCTGCAGTGCAATCTCATGTTTCATTATTACAGTTGGAGGTTGGAGCAGTGATGTAAGTTGCATTGGTAGATCTGTTTATTCTCATTATTAAGCTTATGTGTAGTTCCTTTGTCCAATTTTTTGATTCTAAATTGTTTACCATCTCATTCATAGTCTGAAGTTATTTGAATTGTATTTTAATACTTATGTTCAGAAATAACCAATTTCACAAAGCCTTACAGGCAGGTGTGTTCAGATAAAGGCATTATCAGTCTTCTGCCAGGAAGAGCAAACCATGGCTTTGCTGATTAAAAATTAGGGGAGCTAATTAGTCTTAAGGATAGTCCCAAGTGAAACAATGAACAGTAAAAAGATATTATTAGGCATATCATCAATTATTAACTTTATGGAAAGAGAAGACAAAGGGAAAAAAAATGCTTTCGTCAGAGAAAGAAGAAACGTTCATCTCAATGGATCACAACCAAAAAAGCGTTCAGCAACTTGACCTAATTCAGTCCTTGGTGTCATTCAACTAAAATATTCAAGTTGTTATGCCAGATAAGTTAGTTTGCTTTGCATTTAATTGTGTGAATTAATTAATTAGTTGCAGGAGTGATAATATCTGATCTAATTTTCTAAAGCAAAGTTAGCTTTTCGGTGTGTTTGAGCCTCTGTCCACTCTCTATATAGCTACAATTATGTGTCATAGCCTGACTAGAAGCAGAGAAACAAGAACAACGATCAAATAACTTAATCTTACGCATAAATGGGCCACAAAACTAATTTTCTCATTGCCGCATATGAGACCACCATATGCCCTATTCCAATTTCTATAGTTTTCACAGCTGGTGTTTGGAAACTTTACGCAAAAGAAGTAATGCATCTTATGTATTGTACTGGGTGAAATCTCATAAAATATGATATGTTAAGTATTATGTTAAAAGAAGAAGGAAGAAGGGTGTTAACTGTTTCAGAGGTTCACAGAGATTAATGCACATAAGTGTTCCCAAGGCAAGCAAAGTTAAGTGATGTGTATCAATTAATAAAGAACTTGTTGATTATAGCATCAGTGTATAATTCAAGTTAATGTAATTGGTTATTGGTATTTTTGTTCTGACCCAGTCAGAGAGCTTTTCACATTTATGTATTTCCCATCTCATACTTTTTTAATTTTTTACATCCCACCAGGTTACATCTGAGGTGTGATCTGAGGTTTGGTTTGACACTCCATGGACTTTCTGCCTTTTGCATCAACAGAACCATCGCCATGTAAAATAAATGAAGGGTTGGCTCAACAGTGTTAACTTGGTTGGCTTTCCCGAACTTTATGTGAATTGTTTTGCTCTGTGGCACTGTTTGTGTTTTGCAGTCTGCAGTGTGTATGCCTTCAGACATGTTATTTTAACCCCTGAGGTGTGGCTTTCATCCCCTGCCCTCTTTCTTCTGAGAGGTGAACCAAGCGCTCTTAAGACTGATGTGTGTCAACAGTATAGGCAGAGAGAGCACAGCCTGCAGGACCCCATTTTCTATCATGATTTCCACAACACAGCTGTTTGTATGTGTGTTTGTGTGTGCCCACACATGTATCGTATTCATTGGGTGTAAAAAGTTGCCTAAAATAAGGGCGAGTATGTTTGCTAGTTGTGAATTCTCTAAAACACAAATCAAAGTAATTATTATTGTATTTGACTTGACAGTCAAATGAGCATTAAATAAAATTTTGTCATTGAATGAAATGCTCTTAAAGCTGTCCAGAAGCACACTTCTTTAAGAAAAATTTCATAGCTCTTTGGCTCATATAGATATTTTGTCTGCTCAGCTGAAATTACATTTTCCTAAAATTCCTAATTTTTCTGTGCCACCCAGTTATACTTTCCACTATAACTCAATATCTCCCCGCCTTCCATCTCATTCTGTTATTCCCTTCCCATCCTCCCTGTTTTCCATACTGGCCTTTTTGGGTTTCTTAGCCCAGCCGTTTTTCTTCATAGAGCCTGGAAAGGCGCTTGAGCAGTGAATAATTCTGAACATGATAAATCCCACCTTAAATCCAGCCATGAGACTCCAACAGGGTTCCACATGTAATTCTAAGCCCTATTATAGGCCACTAATGCCGGTAGAGGATGGCGAATCACGGCACAGCCTGCAGCCATGTAAGAATTAGAAATAAATATGCATCGGTACCAGATAAATATAGCAAGCGGCAAATCTGCCACGAGACTGTGTGTGTGTGTGTGTGTGTGTGTGTGTGCATGAGAGAGACACCACAATTTGCAGGCGATGAGAAGAATTTGCAACAGCTCCCTGGGTAATTGATGGATTAAATTCAGTGGTTAAAGAGTTAGACTTAATGTGCACCATAATTTAGCAAAGGGAAAGCGCTTTTTTTTATCCAAACTTAAAGAAATGTAACAGTCATCTCTGAACACCTCATTTCAGGGTTTGTAGTAGGTGTCTCAAGGCAGTTAAGGTCCCTATCAATGACAGTTATCCATCTGTTTATCAACTGTGGAATTACTAAATGACTAGTGTAAGCTAGCCAGGCTAGAGCTCAGGCTATAGTGCTCGGTAGGATTTTCTTTTTTACATGCCGCCCTTTGAAGTCATAAATATAAGTCTAATATTATTTTACTGAGCCCCAACCAGACAAATTCTTTATGCCTATTTCCTAGAGCTGTACTAACCAGTTAGAGCTGTAGTCCAGGAGCTGATCTCCTCCCATTCTAAGGTAAATTGCACCGTTACCAAGTGCACTCCCCTTTTTTTTTATACAAAGTCTCCTTATAAATCAGCTAGCCATCCAATTAGAATGCAGGATTAGGTAAGCTGATGCATGATACTCTCCATTGTCTGGAGCCTCATATTTTGGAGTTATACATTTTTCAAAGAAATCTAAAATGGGCTTTACAACTCAGCTTACTGAGCAGGGCTAAGACAAATTGTCAGCATACCACAACCTCATATAGGAGCACAATAAGTAATGTAATCACTAGCATTCACTGTTATGCTAAAAAGATCACATCCTGATTATATTTATATTCCTAGTTTTGACATATTAATTCGCAGCTGTGTATGTTAGACCTTTTGGTACATGATTTAAGCTAGAGATGTAATGTGATGTGCCAGTGTGTCATCAGCAGTCACAGACTGGAGCGCACAAAGTTTGATGGTGTTGTCATGTTTAAATGTTGGGATGTCTTTTTTGACTGGAGTGGAATAAAAGTGTTTTATCCCAAGCCACGGAAAAATATTAGAGAAAAATATTCATTTTTTTAAACCACTGATCTAATTCAGGGTCACCTGGGGGAGTGGGGGAGCTGGAGCATATCCCAGCTGTCATAGGGTGAGAAGTGGGGTAGACGCTGGACAGGTCACAAGTCTGTCAAGGGGCTAACACAGAGAGACAGACAACCATCCGCATTCACATACAAACAGCGAAGGCCAAGCATGCACAGAGAGAACATTTTTGTTATGTTTTGAGCTAATATCTCAAATTAAAATATGAAGATGATCTCTTTTTAAAAAAAGAACATTTTCGGATTTAATACAAAAGAAATGTTTAAAGATCAAAAAGTGAAACGAGATATTACTGATAGCGATCATTTTCACATCAGGAATCACTGCACCTCCCTTTAGTCTTATCACTTGTTGCAGTTAACCTGTGGATACCTATTACTTCCCCTCTGAATACCAAGGCCACCATGGCAGTTACTTTTTAATTAAGTATTTTGCTATATTAGAGACTTCTGTTTAAACTTCAAACATCTTATTAGAATTTTTCCCTAATGTGCTTTGAGACAAAGAGTGATTTTTTTTCACCATTTATGTGGTGGCATATACTAGTTTTTGTTCTCCTACGCTGGATTTTTGCTCTATGACATGGTATTTGAAAAACCCCAGTTTTGTTGACTTATTAATTGCTTGTGTCTTCTAACTGTGCACTGTGGAGATGACACGGCATGCTGTGATATTCTCTTTAGATAGTTATAGTGGTTGCAGTGGGGGGTTGGATGTGGTGGGTGGAGGGGTTCTTCTTCCCTCCTTCTCTCTCTCTCGCTCTCTTCCATCGCACTTCTCCCTCAGCTCATCAGTTCATCAGGCTTCTCCATGGAACACTTAGCCCTGAGGAAAAGCCGTGGGTGGGGGTCTGTAACTTTTGATGAATGAATACATCTCTGACTCACTCCTCTTTTATCTGACTGTTTAATCTCGACTCTCTCTCTCTCCTTCTCCATTTCTTTCTCCATCTCTCATTTGCTCCTTCTCTGAACCTCTTCTTCTTCTTCTTTCTGGCCTCTGCTCCTCACTCAAGACAGTGGTTGCTGATTTAATTGGATTGTGCTGAACTCTAGCTCTCTGTTGCATCTCTTATGATCATCGAGGAGACTCTTTGACTTGGGCTTCCTCTGAAGTTCAGCCTTGTAACACTGTATGAACTTTGCTTTCTATGAGTGCAGCGTCTCAGGTTTTTCCAGGTACCCTGTGTAGATGAGCTTATCAATTAGCTTTAAACACATTTTTTTAACAGATCAGAAAGTAGGTTAGAGTGTAGGCAGTCCTGAACATAAAACCAGGGCAAGTGATATAAAAGTGTTTACATCAGGTTGAGAGTCTGCAAGGCCAACTGAGAGTTAGTCATCCAGAGACAAACAGGCTATGTCACGGAGCCTTTTCCCACACAGGGCTCACATCCTTGGGCTTGCCCTGTTGCCTCTCTCCTCTCCTCTCCCCTCCCCTCTGCTCTCCTTTCCCCAAAATCCCTGAGCTCGATTGAGGGAGATGATTAAGACATCAAAAGCAGTGCCTCACTGTAGATCAAAACTCAGGGCTGACGGGCGGGAGCCTGATCCCACATAGACTTCCGGTGCATCCCCACAGCCGGAGATTTGCCATTCCCAGCAGCTCTCCTGCTTCACTCCATTAGTATCTTCATGCCAATCGGAGGCTCCCTGGGGTTTAACATGTAGCCAAGGATGAGTCAGGGCTGTGCAATCAACCCCGTCCATGAACAGGCAGGTGCTTGAATGGGGAGACACAGCGGTGTGTGTGTTTGGGCATCTGTATAACTGTGTTTGTGTGTCCATATGTTTATCATAGCTCAAGGCCCTTATTCACCCCCACTGTTTTATCATCCCCAACACTGAACAGCAGCAGCCCATCACACTGCCTCTATCTCCTTTTCTCTCCCTTTTCTTTCACTCTTGCTCTCTCCCTCGAGGTGCTTTACTTCATGTGATTCCACGCTCCAGCTTTAGCTCAACTTTGCCACTTGGCAGTCTTGGTAGATTTTTTTTTTTCTTTCCCCCTTCTTGTTTCTCGTTTTTCTCCTGCTGTTAATGTGGTGATAAAGACAACAGAAAATACATACAGGATCATGAGAAGAGACTTTTCACTGCTGGTAAAATGAAGTGCTCATGTTCCATCTCAGCAACGTCAGTGGAAAAGGGTGAAACCATTCAGAAATTGTGAGGACAAATTGCGGAGGAAAAAAAAAATTAATAAACATCATTTCCATCCAGGCACAGAAATAATAGGAGGAAATAATTGGAGTCTTTCTATCCAATGGGGGTTTAATAATAATAGTCTAAGTACAAATAAGGAGGTTTATGAAATGAGTTGGTATTTGTTTTTAGCAACGCAGAGATAAAACTGGGGTGAGAGCACAGTGTGCAAATAGTGTTATTATTCCCTTGTAACCTGGCTATTCTAGTAAATTCTTTTCCATGTTCACTGTAATTTGGTGCTGATGTCATGGTAAGTATGCTTCTTGTACAGCCATTAATGCTGGTGGAAAAACACCCTATCCTATGAATAGTCTTTATATCCTTGAGAAACAGAAAAATGTGCATCAACAATCACGCAGTGGCAATCATGGTACCGACTCAAGCAGGCAAATTTACAAATGACAACATCTGATCGCCGCTGATTAGCCTCCACTTACCAGCTCATCGAAGCTTGTGCCACTCTTCACATTGGCAGCGGAGCTACAGTCATCTGAGCAGCCATTTGGTCATACGGTTTTAGCCAGTCAACCAGTGAGTCGGGCCCTGGGGCTAAGCTCATTAAGGCAGGAGAGTCCCCTACTATCCTCCCCTCCCGCTCTGCACCTAAGGGCCAGCCCCCTCCCTGTCAAATCCCTGCCTTTAATTGAGTTCTCACTTCTCTTTATTTTACTGTCAGCATTATTCCTCTCTCATTGTTATCCCCCTCTCCGTCCCCTTTCTTGAGCCCATCTCCTCCCTTTCCTTTACTGCTACCGCCACCAACACTTTTTTTTTTTTTTTTTTTTTTTGGTATTTCAGAGAGTAAGCACTTTCTCCATATTAAGATGTGAAATTCATTTTGACACTGGGCTGAAAATAGAGTGGAACCGGCAGTATGGCCCTATCTGTTTCTCTCTCCCTCAGTCTCTCTTTCTCTTTTCTCCACTCCATACTATGTTTCTTTTTTCTTCTTCCCCCATCTTCAATCCATGAATCCGCGCTCCCACCTCACTTTCTTAAATCACCTAGAGAGTATCCTGCATGGTAAGGACCTGTTTGCCCCAATTATATTTTCATAAGGATGGCATTGAAGAAAGGAAATAATTTCTTACACCTCTTTCTCGGGATTTGTGCCTGTTAAGAAGATAGATTATGGAAGAATAATGGCAAAAGAGTGTAAAAGGTGTAAAGTAAAGTAAAAGATGGAATCCGTAATGTCAGCGGTGTACAACCTATTTATGCACTTTCAAAGTCTTGTATAATGTTTCAGTGAGTCAGCTGGTAATGTTGCAAAACTATGTACTAGCAGATACAGGAGATACAGTTAATATGTGGATTGCATTAAAACGATTGTATGATTACCATATACCTGACCCAGCAAAGTATCCACTTAAAGTGTAATAGAGGTAGCAGAGACATGGAGATGATTAGACTCCCTGTTACAACTGGCCACTAGCCCAGAGCTAATTCACATAGTTGAATAAATGTGTGACTGCACGGCTGGATCGCCTAGACCGCCACACTCTCCTCGAGATGATATGATGCAACCGGATAAAGAGCAGAATGTGGATGTATAAATACGCATAAATGCACTTGAGCCAAGCAGTGGATTTTCTTACATGATTTTTCATCATGGCTAAATGTTTGCTTTCCCCGCAGGGACAGTAGCGCAAGGGATCATGACTATAACCGGGTTACCGAGGTGGATTTAAGCCTTAAGGCACCTTGTAGCCCCAAAATCACCTCTTACTCTAGCCGATATACAGTGAATGGACAAGCTTACATATATAGGCATCCACTGTGTGGTGCACACAAGTTCAAGTATACACAAATGCTTGAAAACACTTAAAGGACCAAGAGTCCCCATTGTACATATTTTATTACTTGATTATTAGGGTGAATTCTTTCATAGTAAACATTTTTTGAGGACATTTATATGTCTGCATCTATAAGCAGGTTTATGATTTACAGTTATTTGCAAAAGTCTTGAGCCACTTCTCATTTTCTTTAAAGTGGTCTTGAGCAGTAGTTCTCCATGCTTACTGAAGGTCTTTATGAAATTTTTCTTTGGACATATTAACTTCGGTCCAGTCCTTGTTTCCCAAAAGGTTGATTCTGTTCATCTGGATGTAGTGACGAAACGTTTCTCCCACTGAAAACGCTACGTCCAGATGAACAGAATCAAAATTTGGGGATTTACTTACCAGGATGACTGAGCACGCATCAAGTTATTTGTCTGTTTGTTTTTTTAAGCCACTTATCTATGATTATGTTGAGCCACTGATCTATGAATGATTCGAGCATAAAAAGGCAACTAACTCTAGGGATGAACCAATTGTGTGTCTACACATAACAGACAACGTCACAAAATGAAAATTTAAGATTTTATCCTTAGGCATTTTGTTGTTAACATCCTGTCACAAAAACACATAATTTGTTCCTATTTGTTTAACTGAATCTACAAAGGTGACACAAAGACACACTCTCCTTCTCACAAACACATTGTCATACATAGAAAGCCTCCTGACTTGTAGCACCACAAGCCAATTCCTCCAATTTAATTTGTAATCTAATAAATCTAAAAAAGCAATCAGCGACAGGGAATGGTTATTCAACTTAAACCCTTTGCCCTGCCTGACTAGACAGAGATAATTGTCCCTTAATGTGGTCAAGAGGGCAGGGGGGAGAGAGACTGAGACAGAGCAGAGGGTTAGGGCCCATCTTCTCACTTAAAATAGCCCCTAAATGTGCAAGGCTCCAATTATAAGGCCTTCCAAGTAGCAGGGAGGTGGCCAAGGGCTGTTTATATTTGCCAGTGATATTTGGAATAAGGGAACGGAGAGAGTGAGGAAAGGAAGAGGAAACCACGGAGGGAGGGGAAGAGAAAATAAATTACCAAGATGGTCCAGGAAGTGTGAGGCAGGTAATTGCAGTTGACAGTCCAGTCTGCCACATAGTTAATTTGAGCTTGAGCCCAGGTCCCTTCCACTATAGCACACCATACTTATACATAGCACAATCTGTCTGCATAGGTACATGCCCAGACACCATCTCTGTCTCGCTCTCTCTCTTTCTCTCTCTGGCAGTAGAATTATGTCGTCAGCAAGATATGAGTAGCCATGTCTCTCCCAGTCGGTGCACAGTCCATGTTCTTATTTTTCCTATAGTTTAATTTTCCACTGAGAAATATTGAATTTTGAGAAGGGTGATAGTGTACCTGTCAGTGATATGGCGTCATCTCTAACTCCCTCTGACAGGTGGACCATTATATCTCCAAGGGAAAATAATCCCTCTCTACTTTAAGAACAGCAAATTTCAACCCTTTGGTTGGGGAAGAGCAGCAAAAGAAGTCCTCTTACCTAAATCTGCTCTGATCGGTTAATGAAAGACATTATTTAGAAAGCTGATTGCTTTTTCAAAGTGAACAATCAGTATGTGTGTTTACCTTGAGTTATTTGAGACTCTATTGTGGTGAACCTGACTGTGGGTATACTCGGATAGAAATGCACGTAGTGAAAATGTGTACGTTTTCTTCAATTGCATAGTGATTTTAATCTACTTAAATGAGTTGTAAAATATATCATAACATGACAAATGTGTCATTTTTGTATGGTGTGTGTTCCTGAACTTTGGATGACCAGTCTAATTCTGAATAAAGTTCAAACTCTGTAATCCCAAATTCTTCCAGGTACAAATGTGCCTAATCTAAAAATTTGGTTAATAAAACTGAACCTATAATTTAAAAACTCAGACTTATAGTTCAATCACACTACTATAAAAATAGGATGACAACCAAGGAAAGAATCAGTCCAGTGACTGAATTCAAGTTTGTCACATTCAGTGACTGACTGAAAGTAGTGAAACACTCAAATTCTGGGCTACCACTTTCACGAGACAGTTGCACTGGTCACCTGGTGGGAGGCAACCTATCTCCAAACAGTCACAGTCTAACTCAGACAGATTTGCAAATATTTGCTGTCATATTTGTAAACAGACAGATTGCAAACACATTGCTATCACTCTAAGTTAGTCTGTGCCAGTTAGCGAACCTTGTGACAGTGAGCAAGGTTGCCAACCGCCTTTGTCATTTTGCAGTCACCCTTCTGCAACAACTATGTCACTTTTTCTGTAGGAATTTCTGAATTTCTCTTTCAAATCCATGAGTTTCTATCTGGACTCTCTATGTAAACAGTAAAAGCGTGTATAGAAAACAACAGATTTGAATCAGACAGCAACAGATTTGCAGCTTTCACCAGTTTATTACGGATAATTGCTGTATTATCAAAATATATTACATGCAGTTGCCAGCCTGATCCCATTTGGTTGCAAGCTGATAGCGGACTGACTCTATGACTGTATGTATGTATGTACCAAAGTTGCTTTGAAGACAACAACTTCAAGTGGTTGCAGGCCACCTGGTCCCCTGTCTCTAAAAAAGCAATTTCAAAGGCAACAACAGTGCGGTTTCTGAAGCATTAGTTAATAACTCAATATACACCATCAACGTGTCACTCACAAATGTTAAAAATTACATTTTATGTTTACTCAGACAAAAATGTAGTTATGTTTTTAATGAACCAAGCTAATAATCATATTGATCACATCTGCTCAAACATGGTGCAGTTGGAGATTGAGCTCAAACCAATCCTAATTTCACTGTGCTGTCCTCACTGTTAAGGTTGGGTATGCCCAATGGCTCCTCAGTCTACTGTACCATGGATGACATCAACCCCTCTGGTCCCACATCCCTGCAACCACTTGACATTTCTATCGACATTTCCCACGGTGCTCTCACATTAAAGGGCGTGACATTTCATTTGCACACGATGTTGATTAAAATACACCCTTATGGTCTCAAGAAAAAAAGGGAGGTGCGGGCCCTTTTTGTACCCTCTTCTTTGGGAAATTGAGAAAAGATTATGGAATAAATAGAAGATCAGCTGTCTAAAGGAATAATGAAAAGGTTGTGCTGGGGTCTCTACAGATTTCAAGATGTGAATTCGTAACAGTTTTAATGTGTTACTTAAAATGTTGTGTTTAGAGAAGAGATAATCAACAGTAAAAGAATTCAAGTTGTTGAAGTTCATTGAGATGCATTTCATTTCAGTGGTTTGTTTCAGGCCTGTGAAGTTTTGACAGCATTCCTCTTCGCAATACCTCTTAATGCAAATAAAACCTGATTTGAATCAAGCTGAATTCAGCCAGAGTCCATCAGTGGCAGGTCATATTTATGTCTGTGTCAGGCCACCTGCATTGTGCTGTTGTCTCCTGATGTGTTAGCCCCAGCTGGACTTGTATGATCTGACTCCAGGCCAGGTCTCACCTGCCAGCTCCTATCGGGTCCTCCACTTGTATACTGGCCTGGGGCCTGTCACTGATGGGCAGCCTGCCGTCCACTCTAAACGGCTGGTTTCCAAAGACATTCACTGATGTCTGCTCTCCTCTGCCTGAAACGGCTTCTGACAAGACACTGAGATGTTTATTTCCTTATTCTGCTCATGTTTCGTCTTTGTCTGTTTTAAGCTTGACTTAAACTTTAAGTTGTTAATTGTTTGATATTTAGAAGATGTGCGTGAAAATGTATGAATATCAGAATTAACTTCAGGATTTTGCAGTTGTGTATTATCTCACAACGTTTCGTTGTGGGATTTGCCTGTGTAACCTGTGTTTCATTCTCTCTTTTCAACTGTTAAAGGATCATTACATGTATAACTCAATTATATTAAATTAGCTTTAAGGGAAATGTATAGCTATGAAATAGGCATTTATGGTATACCTTTATCCCCAAGCAGCCAATAGCAATCCAGAAAATGTAACATACTAATCTAATTAAAAGCAGTTGATATGATACCTAGTGACCGCTCAGTTGTTAAACTAGGAGAGGTGGGGGGGTTAATCATAGCCTGTGAGCAGCTTCGTGTAATAGAACCATAATATGATAATTAGTTCATTTTTAGCCAAACTTATCTGTGTCAGTAAAATATATGGCCAATCAGGCAGCATCTTTTGGCCTGATCCAGTAGCACTAGACAAAACATCCTCTATTCACAAATCACGTAGCCCTGCGTTAATGGCAGTAACATGTAAAGGCATGGCAATAATGAGAGTCTAGTATTGCTACAAGGTGTTAGAACCCTATTATGCCTTACAGATAAGCTAAATTGGCAACTATTATGAGCAGGTTGCCCTTCCACCTTGATAGTATTTCTGTAATTACTGTAGTGACAGCATCATCCCACATTGTTACCCTATTATAGTGCAGGACATTGTGTTTAAGTGATGCGGTTTATTAGTGTACCTGATTTCATAAGCAAATTCAGGAAACCACAAAATGACACAGGTAAAATAATGTTGTGACTGATTTGGAAAGAAGTAGCTCTTGTGAATATTTTAAATATTACCATCTTAAATCTTTCTGGAAAATACTTCTTGTGATCTTCACCTGCATAAAAAAAGGTTTAAGTAGAGAATTTGATTGCAGAACCTTTTATTCTGCCCCTCTAATGAACTGTCCCATTTTGCAGCAAACTGCTCCATCATTTTCAGAAAGGTATTTACTCTGGCAGTAGTTCACACCAGCAGCTGACTATAGTTACAGCGCAACTATCATAGTCTGCCATCAAGCTATGGAGATGACAGTTATATCATCAACTCTATCAGCCCTCCTCAGTGAAACAGTTTGCAGTGTCTACAGGGGCACACACAAACAAACAGTTTTCCTAATATTCCCTTCGCAAGCAGACAGACTGTGAGGGTCCCTTCTAGCTATCCTAGCTCGAGGGGAGGGCAGCATGCCCGCAGAGAAATGTATATATAGAGAAGGAGAGAAAATGAATATAGGAAAGGAGGAGGGGAGAGAGACTTATCAAGTAAAAGAGAGGGACAAAAAGACAAAAGGGGGAGAGAGACGAGAAGTGACCCTAAATTGGGAATCTATTACTGAGGCATAGGTGCAGCAGCCCCTCTCTGTCTCCCGTAAACACACAGAAATGTGTTCAACTGCAAGGGCTTTATAAGTTTCCCCTTCTCCAGAGTAATGTGCTTTGAATGGCTGGTAAAATGGGACTGGGAGAATTTCATTCCCGCTGCCTCCCCAGGCGACTCACCTTTGGCCCAGCAATGATATGAGCCCTTTTCTATTTTTTCCACTTTTACTCTCCCTCGTTCCCTCTTTCCATCTACCCGACTGATGGAGAGGAGGAGAAATAAATGGAGAGCAGCAGCACAGCAGGCGCTGGAGGTATGGGAGTGTAGACAGAGGCACAAGTGGAGGAAGATTGGGATACAGGGCTTATTTATTTAGTGGAATGAGGCAGGTGCCTTATCCACAGCTCAGATTAGCTCATCTGTTTATGCTAAATGCCACACCATGGGAAGCACGGTCATGTCACAGGATGTACAGAAACCCATTTTTCTCACTGTATGCTGCTCCCACCAATTGCTGCATCTGTTCTGTTCACCTGTCAGACCTTTACTGGGATTGGTGTATCAGATACAGTCAGATTATTGGCTTCGCATATCACTTAGCTATGTAAAACAGGTAGTTTAGCTTGCTGATGTCTGTTTCTTATTTTGCTTTATTTAAGTACATGTTATAATATTTTTTTCTTCCCTGTGACTAAGATAATGATTACCCCTCCTCAGGCTGTTAATATGTGGGTTATTGTACATTTATAAGTTGACTGAATGAAAATGTGATCCAGTCCTGTTTGGCCCCGTACAGACAGCCATGAAGCACTGGATAGGTCTTTTAGTGTCCACTTAGACATGACCAATTGAGTTTAAAGGGTGATAACACTATAGACAGGTGACATATCAAGGGAAAAACTTAAATCCTTTACTCATACAGTAAAGCTATCCAGTGGCTCAGGGGCATTATTGTGAGGCATTTTTCTGGCATAGTGTCCCTTTAAAGGGGAGGGTGACTGCAATTCATTATAAAGGTTTTCTGAGCGATCCCCTTACCCTATCATGGGAGATGTCTTTTTCAGGAGAAAACGTCTTTGGAAGACTATATGTTCCAGAGACTTTGACACAATAATATCAATGCTTAAGTATAAGCATTAAACATAAATATTTGGACAATCCTTCTGACCTTGACTTAAAGCTGAAAGTCTGTGCTTCTTGACTTCTCCACATCTTGATTGTTTTAAAATCCACTGTGGTCGCGTATGATTGTGTAACTCTCCGATCAATAATAAATGTTTATATGACTTTAGATGAGTTAATATAACATTGTATTTACAGTATTTTTTTACAGTATATTTATCAGTACATTTTATATTATGTTTTATTACTTTGTGTGATTTTTTTTATTGTCATTATAGTCATCTATAAATGCCATTTTTAATTGTCCTACATGTAAAATCATAGAAATCACTGCAGCTATAATAATATTTGTCACAGTTTCTAAGAACCATTCTCATTTACAGCTTAGGTGGCTGAGTCCCAAAGTAAAACCTGAATATTGGTAGAAGCTAAATTCAGCAAAAATAAAGAAGAACAGTGCAGTTTGCTTTTGATGGAGGATCAAAAGTCAAATAACAAAATTTAATTTAGAAGTCTTTGGTTCACATGTGGGACCTTTTTTTTTTTTTTAAAGGTAGGGTGCAAGGGGGGCCTGGAGTTAACAGCAAAGAGTGGGGTGTGCGGTTATTATTGTTTTCATTTTCAGCTACTGGTTGGCCAGTACAGTGGTTAGCACTGTCACCTCTCAGCAAGAAGCTTCTGGGTTCAAATCCAGCTGGGTCCTGTGGAGTTTATATCTTCTCTCTGTGCTTGCATGACTTCCTCCCACAGTCTGTTTATTAGGTCAAGAGCTAATTCTAAATTTTCCTTAAGTATGAATGTAAGATCGAATGGCTGTCTGTCTCTCCCTGTGATAGACTGGCAATATGTTCACGGTATACTTTCACACCGTGATAGCTGGAATGCTACGATAGGCTCCAACCCTCTCCTGTGAACATAAATTGGATAAGTGGTTAAGAAATGCATGGATCGATAGATTTACTGTTTGGTTAGATTTAGGTAAAAATCAGTCTTTCAAAACATGTACTGTATGTGTGAGAGGCTTTCTGGCAGAAAGCCCCGAAGGCAACCTTTTCCCATATGTAACAAGCTTGCTCTATATTTTCTTGGTTATCTGTTTGAGAGGTCCTGTCCTATCAACAAACATTTTTACATGCACTTATTCATGTGACCTCAAGGCAAATGCAAACATTGACTATTTGAACTCTTTTTAATGGCAACTGCCACTTTTCTTGTGAGGTTGGGCTGCTTGTTGAGGTAGAAAAGCTATTGTCAAACAAAATGAGCTCAATGAAATGAAAACCAAAGAAGCAAAGAAATATTATTTCTTTAAGTTGTGAATTTGATCATAGGTCATATTCTCCTTCACTACTTCTGAACACATTCATTACCACATGATGTTTCCACTGCTGCACGCAATGAAAAGAGCGTGCCCAAGCCTCAACCTTTCACCTCTTTGGCCTCATGCGGAAAATCGTCCTGATAAGACATGTAATAACTGAAGCATTACTGCAAATGTGTGTCTTTCTGTATATACCTTGTGGATAGCATGTGAGAGGGTCACAACCTCCCCGCATGTGTGGCTCCCACCCACGTCTTCTTTCCCTCACCTTTTTCAATTCACTGAGCTGTGAGGCAGACGCTGGGTGTGCTGTTTTTCTGCCATTAGAAGATGCTAGCTAATGCCTCGGTGATGGCACCACTCACTTCTCCAGTGGCGAAAGTAAATGGAGCAGCCTTTCACAAACAATAAATCCCTGAGGGTCTCTTTCTTTCTTTTCTCCCCCCTCACCTCTGAGCACTGGCTTTTCATTTGTTTTATTTACATAGCCACCTTTATGAGCTTTCATCAGCAGGTCTGCTTATATATGAAACTAATGGCTTCTCAGAGCTGTAATTTGAAAGCGTGCGTGTGTTTGTGTGTTTGTTGGTGTGCGTGTGTGCATCCATCCATATATTTTATGTTGGTATTTCCACCCATGGATTTGTGTCTGTGTGTGTGTGTTGTCCTCTGTCTTGTGCTTTTACTCCAGTATATTCGCTTTCTTCTCCTGCCACTTTCCCTTGTTTCCTAACCTCTCTCTCCTTTGCTGTCTGTGCCTCAATATTTCATAATCCCGTTTCTTATTGATTATCCATCATCCATAATTTTTTTGGGAAGGTCTTCTACTTAATACTTTTATTCAGCGCAATTTTCTGTGTGCATGATTATGTCCAAATACAGGCCTGTATGTCTTAATTATTCCGCATGTGCAACTAACTTCTGTATGTTTCATGGGATATCCGCTTTTCATGTTTTGTACTTTAACAGCAGTAAACTCAGCAAGCAACTCCGAAATAAACAGACACATTTATGTTGTGGGAAAAATAACACTTCCACCACCTCTGCTTCCCTCCTCTGCCTGTTTAACACCCTCCGCGCCCCCCCTCGGGCTAAACAGAAATGGGTCCAGCTTAGGGCCATAATTGGTCTTGATCCTTAGGCTGCAGGCATATTCCAGCGGTGGGTCTGGATGGGGTGCTTGTTATGTGTAAAAAAGGTGGCAGGGGAATGCCTGGCCAGTAATTAACAGTGTGCAGGGGACTGTGGAGGAGGAAATTTAAAAGTGAATGGGGGAGGCCAGTTCATTCTGTGGCCCTGTTCTGCCTCTCTCTCCGCCTCCTCTGTTTCTCATCTATTCAGCCTGGCCTGTTATTGAAGCTGATGGGTTTATAGAGATTTTCACACTTTTTGGAAGTTGAGCTGGCATTGTGAATTTGTTTTCGCTTGCCCCTCGTTTCTCGCCCCTTTGCCCCGGCTCACCACACACAAACATGCACCCGTGTCATTCCGTTTCTCCACTGCTCACTTTCTCAGTTCCACTTTTACACATTTCTTTTCTAATCTTTTGAAATATTCATACCACGTGTGCAGCGTACCTGTTCGCGTAGTAGAGTTGATCACATAGTTTTGGATATTCTGTGGACTGCAAAAGAAGTGTGGAAAAGTAACAGAAAAATTTGCTCATCAGCAAATTACTCTCTAAATTGAAAGTCTTTCTGTGAATAACAAAGCATATCTTCTCTCGTGTCTCTCATCTCCTGGCCCACATTATTCATTGGTATCACTGAGCCACTTTATCAGGACCCATTTTTACGTGTTACCTCTAACAGATTGGAAGACTCACTCAGCCATGCACTTAGTTACTCTCTGAAAAGCTAAGTCTCCATCTTGTGTAGATTATGTCTAACGCAGTGTTCCCCATGGCTGAGCTGTCTAAACAAAGCCAAGAGCTGAGTATACTGTGAGGCAGAATGGCTACATATTGTAAAACCATTGTGGAATGATGGATGTAATACAGTTAGGGTACAAACAAGTCTGTGTATTTTGTGACCCTGCATGTAAAGTAAGCTTATTTTCATTTTTCAAAAGTTGCTGAGTGATAACTGGAGAGCTCTCAACGCATATGTTGTCTATAGCAGGCCATAAACAAGAGCAACACACTATTGGAGAAAGTGTGACACATATAGATAAACACTTTCTCCACACATATACATGTTTCTGTCTTCCTCACTTGCCCACGAACAAATTCCATCCTTTAAAAACACAATAGGATTTATTGGCACGAAAGCTTATAAGCTAAACTCACAGAACAATGCATTTCAAGACAGTAAATATAAATATATTATTTATTATTTATTATCTATTATCTAGGCTGACAGTATTCAGCGAAATGATTTTTCAGATTTCAGAATTTTCAGACCTCAAAGTGTGACCCAGGTGATTCATACAGATCCGTTTTGTTTGTCTGCCGGGGGAAATGAAAATAGGTCTCCTATTTTCTATAGGCTCTATAGGGTTTTTTTCCCCATTACAACTAAACATTAAGACGTTTGGGACAATAGACAACTATGCTGTGCTTGTGGTAACAGAAGGATGGACAAGCTTACTGCAGATCGTCGAAGATGCCTCGTATGTTTAATGTTCTGAAAGTGAGAATTTAAACCCAAGCCTAACCAATTAGTTTCACAGATCAGAGTAAATTAGCAGTAACAGAAAATTAAAACAAAAAAAAGTGAAATCAAAGTCTTCGACACCTGTTTGAGTCCTGTCTTTGATTGGATTAGGATAACTGGGGAGTAAGATTGCGTTGGTTTATGGTATTAATGAACAAAAAGATGAGCAATAATTACTTTTTTTTAAAACTGTGATTTTTGTAGCAGAGCCATCTTTAGAACATATTAGAAACGCACACTGAAAAAAGCATTGCTGCCAAGGTAATAAGCCTTTGTTATAAAGTGAAAAAATATAGATTATGGCTCAGCTTTATAGGCTGGATAAAACATGGGATTAAAAATGCGTTCCTCCTGAAATAATCTTTTTTATTATTGTTGAATTTGGGAGCGTGTTTATGCGTCAGTAACAATAACAGTACAATAACCGCTGTGGTGTGTCTTGGAAAAAAACCTACAGTCAAGATGCCAGTGAATGAAAATATAAAATAAGGTCAAATGATTGTTAATTACAAAAGTTCTAATTAGAATTAAGAATAGTTTGAAATATTAATACCTACTTAAAGACTTGGCTAGGACACACAAGAAGCCTAATTTTCCTTCACAGTAATTCACTGCATGTTTACAAACAGATAGGCGTATTATATTTGATATTTAAATATGCAGCAATTAAAATGAGTGTACTATGGATTGGGTGCATTAGAATGTAACAGCAATTTTGGGCTTTTTCATCTAAATGTTTCCTCTGATGCTCCTGGGCCTCTTCAGCTGGCTACTGCATGTTCTTGTGGAAAGCCCGGTACAAAAAAGACAGCTGGAGAGAATGTTGCGCAGTGTAAGACAGTGTTCACACACCCATATTGGTCATACAGCTCCTTTAATTCAGCACTCAATGTCCAAGATCTGTATGGTGGAATAAAATGCATTTTCCAATGTGTTTTGTACTCTTGTGCTGAACTTAGAAAGTGAGCTGAATCTATATCATTTTGGCTTCTGTTTTTATATTCTTACCTTTACCTAAAGCCAAACTTTGGCGAACTTTGAATAAGATATTAACAAAATAGGATTGCTGTATGCTTCTCGCTCAGCATACACTGGTGCGTTAGTTTGCCAGGAATTCAGCAAGCTCTCTCTACTCTTCTCCAGCCAGGCCAGGTCCAGACTAAACATGTTCGTTTGAGAGGCTTGTTTACAGTGTTTAGGTAGACGGACACACAGGAAGTGTGTTAAGCGATTAGAAATTCCCTGACAGCCCCAAAGATAAATGGATGCCTTGCTAAATGAAGGAAGGAGAGACCTCAAATGAGCCGACTCAGGGAAGCACCTTTTATGTTTCTCGAAACACTTCAAAAAGTGTACGTGTGTATAAAACGAGATTGTGTGTGGGATAGAGAGAGAGAGCATTTTTAAGTATGTCTGTTCATGTGCAAGCATGTGCCTGTCTGTGTGTGGTTCTTGGGGTAACAGGTGGGGGGTATGCCATGTCCTGGTTAACAAGAGTGTTATTGTGTTGTTCTGTCCTGCATGACTGACCGTCAGCTGTGCGAGGTCATCCTTCTTCCCCCTTAAACCCGGAACACTAGCACGGCAGCTACGCATGCCCGCACACACATAACACACACACTTTTGAGACACACATACGGAGGTAAAGACCCACCCAGTCATGCACACAAGCAGGTTCTGCTATGCATCAGTTGGTGGCCTGTAATTGAATTGAGACTTGATCAGTGATATTTCCGATTTGGTGGCCTGATGCACCCCAGTGAAGAGGCATCTGCTCTCTTTTTCCCCTGCCACAGAGCTGTTCAAGGCTGCAGGCAGCATGAGACATGGCTTGAGAGGTTCACAAACACACACATACACAAACAGAAACCCCTCCCTACTCCATGTACCCATAGCTTTCCTGTGTCACTCGTACACAGTGCCTCAAGGCACTTTTGCAGTTCTGTTACACTACTCAACAACAATACGCCCTCAAACGCTTGGCTGTTTAATTTTCCAAAAGAGTTAAAGTCTCTCACTTAAAGGATTACCTTTCGCCTCCCTGGACACTCTGACCTCACTTCGGCAGCATATACACATTTCCAGACAGGCCTACACATATGCACATCCGGAGATACCTAAACACATGAATGAACATATACCTCCCACACACACAAAGACAAGGGATGAAAAAAGGATTGCAGAAGTAGTAGAAGTAGCCAAGTGATGATAATGGTCTTTGTCCCAGCTCTACCTTTTCAACAGGGCAATAAAGATCTGTCAGGAACCTATAAGCACAGCACCCCCCCTGCTCAGTTCCTCATTATTTAACCAAAATATACATAAACGTCAGTATTTTTGTTGTTTTACTGTCATAAATGTTTATCATTCGTTTATGAAACATCTACAAGTGCATTTTCCAAATTTCTTTTCTTCTGCATTGTGATCTGAAGTACTTGTGGTAACACAGGGAGCGGAGTCGTACTTCTCTTCGACTCTCTGTGCACTGAAGTGGAACTCAAGTGGTTTGACAATCTCCACCTTCCTTACAAAGCACCCCTTCTGGGTGGGGCGGGGCGGCCTAAGCACAGAGGCGGGAATAGAGGGTCATAACTGATGGTCTTGTTTACATACAGGTTAATTGTTGCCCACCCTTGTGCTATGCTTTTTATGGCACTCTGACTCTGCGTGAATCATGTTCTAAGCAATGGGTGGAAAAGAGGAGTTATGAGGGAGTGAGAAGGACAACTATGTCAGCAGCAAGCCCCCTTTGACTGCGAGCATCCGTATGTTTGCTAGTTTGCACTGGCAGGTGTGTGCTTTGTGTCCACTGACATAATCGCACAGCCAGCAACCTCTTGCACACCTCAAAGTCTTGATGCATGCTCAATCATCTTTTGGGGTACCTCAAAGGTTATTTTAACAACCCTCTTTGGGTATTTACATTTATCCGAAAAAAGAAAGTTTTCACAGGACTCTGTTCGGTCATTTGAAAAACTAAGTACACAGCATAATTAAATAGTTTGAAGAATGACCTTTAGCAACAAAAGCTTAAAGTAATCATTTTCTGCATGACTTTTTCAGTCCTTCACATGGTTGTGGAGGAATTTTGGCCCACTCTTCTTTAGAACAGTGCTTCAATTCATTGAGGTTTGTGGGCATTTCTTTTTATCCACAGCTCTCTTAAGGTCCAGCCACAGCATTTCAATCAGGCTGAGGTCTGGTCTTTGACTGGGCCATTGCAATACCTTGATTCTTTTCTTTTTCAGCCATTCTGTTGTAGATTTGCTGGTGAGATTGGGTTCATTGCTCTGCTTCATGACTCAATTTTGGCCAAGCTTTAGCTGTTGGACAGATGACCTCAGATTTAACTCTACTGTACTCTTGTATACAGAGGAGTTCATGCTCAACTCAATGACTGCAAGGGTTCTGTAGCTGCAAAACAAACCCAAATCATCACCCCTCCACCACTGTGCTTGACACTTGGTAGGTGGACGTGTTTGTGCTGATATGCTGTGTTTGGTTTTTGCCAAATGTGTCACAGGAACTTTAACATTTGGCATGTGACCTGGAGAGTATGAGATATAGCACTTTTTTGCATTTTTTCCTAGCATCAGGGCGAGCACACACCTGAGTGCTTCAGACCAGCAAAGTATCAAAACTTCTGTTTTTATAGAAGTGCTCACTCTTGCTGTTGGTCAGTTAATTAATTACTTCCTTATTTCCTATGAAAGTAGTAAGGGTGGACACTTCCTTTTATGCATGACAGTAGATGTCTGTCTGATTGTCTACGAGTGAGTGTACATTTAGGAAACTCCACAAGTTTGAAGGTCAGCTATGAAGAACGACATGGTCTGACCCACAAGTACTGAATAAATAGTACTGGAAGTAAGATGACCAAAGTCCAAAAGACTGAAGTTTTAATTTTCAGTTATTATATTTCTAACTCCGCCCATATAAGGTATCTATAAATATATACCTTCAAAGCCCAAAAGCTCCCATCGTGTGCTCCTGCTGGGGGGATGGTTTTAACAATTTCTTTCTTGTATGAGCTACATGTATGTCTGCATTAGCGTCTCTCTGTCACTGAGCTTTCACTGTTATCTCTTCATATAGCCTCTTGTGTCGTGGATGAACAAAAGCCACATAAAGGTCTGGAGGATTCAGAGTGTGATGCTCTCCAGCACGCTCTTAATTATGGCTCTCAAGGCAGGAAATGCCGAGCTTATGGGGGTATCAGGTCCTTCACTGTGACACAGTGATGACTGGTTTGATGTAATCCACCTCCCTGGATAAACATTCTGCAAGGATTGGACCACTTTGCACATCTATTTGTAGCCACACTGGGGTGGGCTAGAATGGTGTGGATGGATGAATATACACTCACATTTTCAATGAGAACAGCAAACAGAACAGTTGTTGTAGTCCACTTGTTTTCCATTTTATTTATACTGGTAGTATGTATTCTGGTTAGCATTTCCAAAACATCTGCTGGCATATTATGACATACATGGTTACTTTGAGTACATGCTTGCAGAAAGTCCCTCACTCACACCTTGGAACCCCCCTAAATTAACATAATGTCATGCCTGCCCCTTGGAGAATGCAGTAGACAGCTGACTACTGGAGCTTATGAGAATGCTCAGTTGTCAAAAGGGGAAGAATTTACATGAAGACGCCGCTTCCAGTTTATGTGCTATGCATGATCCCCACATGCCAGCTATTGCACATGGTATGTGCATGTATGTAATGTGGGGTTGTGCGAGTTGTGGTGAGGGGACTTACATGTTTACATATTCTACTTTGAGAGAGGGTGTTTATGACTTTGTTCTTTCCAACTGCTGCGTTATATTTGTGCATCTGTTGCATATCTGAGCACTTTCATAGTGCCTCTTTAAATGAGGATGTGTCTGTGAAACAAAGAAGACGAAAGGCTGCCAAAGAAAGCCCACAAGGACTCAACAATCTGTTTGATGTTTCTTTTTTGACCTTGCAAAGTGTTTGAACTCCCAGAGTTCTCCAGCAACCGTATGAGAAAACATTGCAGTCAGAAAATACTTTTCACATGATGGCATTTGCCAGGTAGGTTAACTATTTCACTGTCATCTTTAGAGGTTACTGCCTGGACTGTGTAAGACACCTCCACCTCCTCTGCCTTTCTTCCACTTTCTGGTCACAGAGAGACATTTTAAACTAACATACATATATATGGCCAACGTATAAACCCATTGCACTTGGGAAAAGGTTCACATATTTGCATTGATATTATATGTAAGTTCAAGGGTTAAAGAAAACTTCAGGACTGGGATTGATTCAGCTGGTGAAGAGTCAGTTATTGCTTCATAATTCACAAATTACCCCCAGTGCTTGCTTTTAAAAAAAAAAAAAAACCTCAGAAATATGTTTAAATATTGCTATAAGTGATGTGTTTTGTTCCAGGTTCACTTATTTTCCAAGAGTTGTGTGAAATAGCATTACCCTGTAGCACTGAAGTATGGTATGTGGCAAGCCAGCCCAATAACAAAGAACGCATGCACTCATGCATACGTCGCACATGCTCACACAGTATGTCAGCAGGTTATACTGTGGATGACTTGAAGTGCTGTGTAAGACATACATTTACACATAAACAGCTACTAATAAAGAGGCCAATAAACACCGTGCACCTTCTCAGATATTCAGGTATGTAGCATGCATTCAAAAAGTGAACAGAAATATGTGAACTGAACCTGTAGAGAAATATTAAAAGCTAAATTCTATGCCGTGTGTATAAATGCATTTTTCTTTATAATTCAGTTGTATATTTTAGCATTAAAGCAACTTTTCCATGTACAAACAGAATTCATATTATTCTGTTTGTTGATGTCTGGACTCTTTTTTGGTCCTTGGCTGTTGGGTTTTTGTGTGTATAAGTGTGTGTTTGTTTTTGTTATGTGTAATTGGATGTACTTATAACATCTATTTACAGTGTAACACGATAGGAAATCTTCATCAACCCAGTCTGCAGGTCTCAAACCATGAAGGTGGAATTTTATCCTGTAAATGGTGCACTAAATATTAGTAATCGGCTGAGTCAGAATTCACCTTTTCTATTCAATGAGTCACTCAGCAAACTTGTCCACCTCAGTTTTACCCAATAACTTAACTTCCCATCTCCCTCTGTGACTCTGTGTCGCTTACCCTTGCTTTCACCCAGCTTTTCCAACCATACCTCCCTTCAGACACAAGTCAATTTCCGCTCTCTTCCCCACTCAACAAATATGTTCTTTGGAGCCCTTCCCAGAATACTTTGGCATGCACCCATGCCCACTCCCAATCTGCTCTCTTGCTTGAAACAGATCCAGAGGACAGCAAAGGGGGCAGTAAGGGTGTCAGGGGGTACACCCATATAGTTATTGTGAAATCATGATGCGGCTTTCCTGTGGGAAAGAAAAAGAGATGATGGAGGATAAGAAAGAGGAGTGAGACTTACCTGTTGCCCAGTTCTGTATAACATGAATTTGATATTTTGACGTGGTTTACTTTCAGCGAGAAGGCTTCTCGAAGCATGCCCCTGCCTAAAAATATTCTTGTTCTCTTTGATGGAAACTGTGACTCTGCCTAATGAGCGCTGTAAAGTTATGAACAAGTGATGAGAGGCTGGACTAGAGAGAGATGAGAGATAGATGGGAAGGGACTGAGAGAGGGATGAGGGACAGATGGGTGGTGGGGGGTATATAAGTAGAGGGTGAGACAGGGGAGGAGTAATGGGGTGAAAATAGGACATTACGGGTCAGCGTGGGACACATCTGGGTTAAACAAGTCTTCAGTATTCGTGAAGCCACAAATGATATTCCCGAAACACAATGTCAGGGGACACTATGTCTGATTGTTTAAGCTGAAGCATACTGTTTCCCGTGCTCTAACAAAAAACATAAGTTTTAAAAGCAGAGCATTTGCAACCAGAGTAGGCAAAAATTCAGCATGCTGTATCTGTTCCACTTCCTTCCAGATATGCCGTTTTAGTGTATTTTACTTCAGAAAAGGACTTAACAGAGAAGCCTCTGTTGCTGACTTGTACTACTTTTTGCCTAAAGAATCATTTTATAAGAAGTTGTTGTATGAACTTTGACATCTTTCCCAAACCAGAAACTTGCATTTTCTGCTAATTACTAGGACACTGTGTTGTTTCATCAATGCCTTTCTCAACAAACCTTCTTTGTGTACCTTACTTCATATTTCGTCCCACTCTTGTTTTGTCAGAACCCTGTTTGTCGTCTCATCTTTCTAACTCACCACTTCAGAGCTGCTCACTAAGGCTTGAGCAATCTCCCAGTAATGGTGTTTTTAAGTGTCCTGTTTGTATAGAGGGTCTATGGAGAGAGGGCCTGTGAAAGAGCCAATGACTAAGTGGGGCTTGTTACAGTGACTGAGCTCATATGCAGAGCCCAGTCATCCACTGGGGGACTGGCTGCTACTGTAGTCTGGCTGTGGTCTCTGAGCTATCACCAGCCAACACAGTTTTAGCAGTCCACTGTAATGCGACACTTGGGGATTTTACAAAGCGTGACGGCTATGCGTACTTGTACCTTGTGTGCTATGTTGTAGTTAATGGGTTTTTTTTAATGTAGGTCTGCATTTCCTATAAGCACAAAGTTCCTTTGTGTCCATTTCTGTGTGTGTATGTGTGTGAGAGAGCAGAATAGCCCACAAATTTGTGCCTTCATGTGTGTCGAGTGAGTGTACACACAGTTGCAGATGCATAATAATCATCTTTTCTTTGATTTGATTGTTGCTACAATAAGTCTTTCTGAGTGCCCCTAAAGAATTGCTAGACATCTCCCTTCATGTCTGCTTTAGATTTCTTTTCATGGTTTCTTTCAAATTTTAGTGAAGTTATTTGCTTTTACTTGGCCATTGATAAAAGCCAAGTGACTTTGATGCTGGGGGAGAGGAACCTATGGCAATGAGCCTTGATGAGACAGCCAGCCGACCATCCAGCCAGGTTTTCATTAGATGAATGCTGTGTGGGACTCTAGCCAGATAAGATGGGCGCCAACATACTGGAGCCAACCAATATAGTTATAGCAAGGTGCTCCGTATTTCACTTCCTCTATGTCACTGTCTGCCTTTGTGGAAGTCAGTGTCTGTCTCTCCATCTCCGTCTCTCTCTGTATAACCTGTGTTGCTTGAACAGCTTCCATGCTCTTTGCAAATCAACACACCCAGCGCAGTGATTTCCATAAAGATGTCTTGGCCGAGCTTTGTTTAAGAATAGGTCAACTGAAATAGGAAGGTTAGTGGTAAATGTCAAAGAAAGATCAAAGAGGATGGGGAACATGGAGAAAAACAGAATGAAATACAAGCATAAAAACAGGAATATCAGCAAAGACGTGCTATGAAAATATTGGAACATTTAAAAGGTTCATGACTAAATTGATGCAGTTGAACTACTTTCATTATTTTTGGATCTATTTAGAACATGGCATGTATTTTCTGGTATTACAATACAGCATACAGTGTCCACATTCACTGCACATTCACAGATATAGTTAATGCAAGACCCAATATTTATACTTCCTGGAGTGTCAGTAGAAAAGCAGATGCAGTATATTCTCACAGAGAATGGCACATTAAATAGTAGACCTCTACATCAAGCATCTAAACTAAAAATATAAAAAATCTTTAGTTTCTCGTCTAAACAATGTCAAAAGCGAAGGTCAGTGGGCACTGAAGAGTGTGTGAGGGGCAGCTGTGTGTGCATTTCCAGGGCCAGTCTTTTACCGGTGGTCAGCATTTTGCCCCCAGACCATGCAGGATGCCCTGGATTCCCACAGATAATAATAGCTGCCAAGGGATGTGTTGAAGAGTACAGCTGCGGCACGACTTCTCCACTCTGCCTAGTGACAACACACCATTTCAAATGACACCTTGACCTTCTGCACCCAGTCCACTTTTTCACAGAGACATTACATTTGTGTGAAAATACAACAAGTGTATGTAGTGTTAATGTTAATAAATAGGTGGTATTTACCGACGGGGTGAGATGTTGGAAAACGGGAGTCATTTGCAGGTCATTTTTGACTCAATAGTCAACTCTCATCAAACATTTCCCTGCTGTTCCTTTGCTGCTCTTGCCTCTGCGCATTTCACTTGTAGAATTTATGATCCCAAAAACAGAATGACCCACACAGAGAGGCCTCTGTTCACTCATTTGATTTCTACTTTCACACTTAGTATGCATGGGTCAGTTGTTCAAACATTTACTGTACTCAGTATCTGCAAGTCTACAGGTGTTAGGAGAAGTGAGCGGGCCCATTTGTGTGGATCAGTGTATTCATACATGGCATGGCAAATCCTCTCAGTGATTGTTTTAACTTCTGAGAGCCTGCGTGTGTGTGCACACGATGCGACAGATAGCTTATATCTATCGGGGTGTTAAGCTGATTAGTGTGAACTGTGGCCAGGTTCATTTGCATACGTTTCTTATCTCATTAGATTAGTATCAGCCTCTGTCACCATGCAAGGCCTCGGCTGGGATGTCTTCCTACTTCGCTCTGTGCGCATACGCACACACAAACACACAATCACCCTTGATGCCCCCTGGCAAACAACAATGCTAATGTGTAACACCAGCCAAGAAGTGCAGGCTCCTCATCTCCTCTTGTCACTAGCACTACTACACTGCTGTCACGCCAACACATCAAGTCTTGTCCTTAGGCTCTTTGTGTCCCTGGTCTTATCAAGGTCATTAGCTCACATCTTTTATTCCCATCTCTATACTGTCTTCCTTACTGATCTGATGAATTTTCTTTCTTCTTTGTTTACATTTATTTATTATTCTGGGTGTTCAAGCTGGGATAGGCTCCAGTCCCCAAACCAGAACACACCTTGAAGTGTGAGGTGGTTAGGAGGATGAATGGATGGATGGATTAGTAACAAAACTTGGCTATACATGGGTTCCCCTGTCACCCTTCCACCAATGCCCTTGTGCTTTGCACAGTAAACATGTTCATCTTGGCATATTAACTTCATGGGCTGTGGATAGTTTTAGAATATCAAAAACTCTTGCATCGGGACGGGCCTGGGTTGGTTTATTATTACATGTCATTTTAAAAAATAAGACGAAATATCTGTATGGTAAGAAGCAAAACTTTTGAGAGAATTTTACAACGCTTACATATTACAGTGTCAGCATCATTGTTTTCTCTATTTTCCACAATGATTTGAAGTGAGTGTAAGCGCAACTTTCATTAGCTGCTGTTTCCTCGGGCACTGCTGGTGTTTAAAGATGCTTCTCCCACTGCTGCTAGATAACATTTTATTTACAGTCATGCCTTCCTTAGCAAGGACAGCATTAACAAGTTGTCATTTCTGCCACGCCTGTGGACAAACCAATACATTGTTCTCATTTATCTATCAAGTGCTTGCCTGCTTTGAGTGAGTGGAGCCACACTGAGTCCTTGTTTCAGCACTGCTCAGTCATCTCCTGTACATATTTCTATTGTCAGGCAAAGCCATAGACACTGGTTGAGACATAGTGTAAATCATTGCCTCAATAGCCAGCGAAGACAGACAGAGGTCATGTTAATTTTTAGTTAGAGCCAGAAGTTACAATATGCTGCTGAGGTCAGCAAATGTCCTCCTGCAGAAATATGAGTATCACTGCAGATAAGCAAAGATTGAAGCAGTCTAAAAGTACAATAAAATGGAGACCTTAGCTTTTCTAGTGCTTTTACTATTAGCAACTGATACAGAAGAGATAAAAATCACCTAATCACTTTTCTCAATTAAAGAATACTATGCAGAATTTCAAGTCATTTGGCTTGTAGTATTTGAGAATGGTAAGAAAAGAGCATAGATAAGATTATTGCAAGGCAGAATTGGCTTAGAGCAACTTTCTCAGTATCGTTATTATTCTGCAACTCTCTCCCCAAGTGCTGCTAATCAGTTTCATGTCTTTTTTTTGTCTGTTTGTGTTGTTTTGTTTCTCTTTTTGTTTTTTTAAAGGACTTGTGTGAAAATAATCATCAATCTCAACAGAATGCAATCAAACTATAAATAAAAAAGGATCTGAACTCCACGTGCATTGTCTCAATCTCAAAGAGCAAAATTTTGACGAGCTACTTTGTTTTGACGCTGACTTAATTTGATTTAGTTATTAATCACTAACCTGTTCTTACACTGTAAGGGTTGAAGTCACACGTCCACCTCTCTTTGCTGAGCTGGAGGCAAACAGATCAGCAAACACAACTCTACGTAAGGTCACAACTGTGTGGGATATTGTTGAAAAGAACATAGCGTTCGACCATGAAACTTAAAACGGTGTTCACGGCGCTGGAGTGAAAAGGATCAACACATAAACCATGTCCTTGCACGTGGCTTTGAATTCAACACATTTATCGGCATCGCCCCATGCACTGCACAGAAAGTGCTTTGGAAATGATTTGTTCATTTTCTACAGTTGCATTAGAAGGGTGGGTGCTGAAAGGTGTTCTCAATGTGTTGTTTTTAATTTTTTTATTCGTGATACTTCATTTAGCATTATACTTCTGATTACTTTTTTATTGATAGGAAATGCAGATGAGAAGAAGCCTACCTGTACATCAGCAGAGAGAGTAACTTCTTTTTCTTCACAATCTTGAATGTTGGTCATCTTTTTTTTTTTACCAAACAACCAGAAGGGGGTGAGTCAGTCAGTGACAACAGTTACTTCAAACTTGTGACAAGTTTATACCTGACCTCTCCTAAGTTTTAAACAAAAAAAAGTGTCCAGACTTTGACATGACAGAGTCCCAGAGTTTACCTCTTAGTGACTTTTTTTTGTACCGTACCTCCTTTGCGATGAAAGGAGTACATGTACATGCCTTCGGGTTAACTGTTAGTTAGAGTTAGTGGGAAAAAGAGAGCTACCGAGACAGCCCCTCACATCTCTGTTCCCTTCAAGAGGCTAATGCCTTATTTATAACACTGCACCCCCCCAGGTGCACACCTCAGGTCCCTGCACAGCCCCTTCTCTTCCCCACAGGTATACTCTGTGCCTGTGCCTCGTACTGTGCTACCTAGCGCACCTTCACATGCCTTTCCTTTCAACATCCCACTCCTGCGGCTGCATGAGAGGAAGAAGTTGGGGAGAGAGATACAAAGACTCTGCGTGACGCACATACAATCTGCAGACTGAAGCGGTTTCACAGCCATGGTCTCCGATGTCTCGCTGCAGTTCTCTCGTGTGTTGGAGAAAAAGAACTGAATCCCCTATCCTCCAGCCCTGCTCACTCCCGCCGAGCCGAAGAAACACCACAGAGGAGAAAGAGAGAGCGAGAGATGGAGAAAAAGGAAATGTGGAGGAACACTAAAGAGATGGTGAAGTAGAATCGGAGGGGAGGTGAATGGAGAAGACAAAGAAGTGGTAGGGGGGTGTGAGGAAAAAAAGGGAGATTGAAGAAAGCATGATAAAGAGGGGAAGAAATAGAGTCTCGCTCTTTTTAAACTTGGAGATTCTCAATCCCTTCTTCTCACTCCAACCTGCATTTCTGGGTCACTAGAGACATTTAAACTGCACTTATAATTAACAGCTATTTTTAAACAGGGAGGGAGAAGTGGAGCGGTGGCGAGGTACAAAAGCATTAAAATTGCCCCAGATTCGCTATTGAATAGGACACATCAAGGCAATATGCTGGCAGATCAAAGTGAGCGAGGAGAAAGGAGACAGGGCCGATCAGTGGGGATAAATTGTTCCCTTTATAATGGCATAAGAATAGACCTCTTTGCAGCTGAAACAATTTAATAACTGCATTCATTACCTCTGTCCAGCTTGTCTGTCTGCTGCACAATGTGTAACCGCTTTACTACCTCTCTTTGTCTCTCGTTCCCTCTTCCCCTTTGTTTTACGAACTTATCACTTCATTCCTTTCTTTTCTTTACACTCTTTACACATCCTACACCAAGTCTAGCATCCACTGCAACCTTTCCTCTAGCCCCTGAAACCATCGTCTTCTCCTAAATGTTCCAGCAGTAGCTACGGCGGCAGAGTTTCCACTGAGCCCATGTGCTGCAGGCCCCACAATGAAGATGTGCAATGTCTGACACTCTTGGAATGAGAGCCCTAATAGAAGAGGAAGCGGTTATCACAGGGCTCCCCCAGGACCAGCCTCTGTGTGCCTGACGCTAATTATGGCGCATGCAAATGAATGTGCAGCATTCAAATCAGGAGGAGCCTGCCTGCCTGACTCTGTGTGTAGAGGGGTTGTGTGTCAGTGTGCGCATTTAGCTGTGTACGAGTGTGTAACTGGTATCATGTTTGTGTGTCTGTGTGCATGAGTGTGTGTGTGCGTGTGAGTTCACAGAGCATTTGCTCACAAATAAGGTCCCATATTCTTACATATGCACACTTTAAGTGCCTGCGCTTGTTTGGATGCATATAGGTGTGTGCACAGTTGCATGTAAGCGCACAGTAGGAACGAACTGTTAGGCCAATATCCCTTTTACCTTTTCACACCTCCAAAGGTGCAGATGCTTAGACCCATTCGTTCTTTATTGTTTTATTCAGCAGTAGAGACTCAAGGCGTAGGCCATGCATCAAGGATTAGGATGAAGAAACAGGTAATAACACAACATCTCTGTCTCATTCTTTCTGTTTCCCTTTCTCTCGCTTTCTCATGCAAAGATGTGAATCCCGGCACAGAGGATCTCACAGGAGGATTCCTATAAATACATCTCCCTCACATTCACGAGCACTCTTTCAAAGAGGGCATCTTTATTAAAACCATTTTGTCTTCCCTGTGTGCCCTTTGTATGCTAGTGTGTGCATGTGTGTTTGTGTGCGCACACATACTTTTAGTATATGTATACCTGCATAGGTTTATGAGTGCATTACTGCATGTGAACACTGAAAGTTTATGTACTTTTACTTGAATTTATTATTTGAGAATGTTTTTTTAAGTGGCATCTTCATGTAACAGCCTCTGTCTGTTTTCCCGTTGTTTGTTTCCGTGTGACTGTGTGCGCTTTTGTGTGCGTGTGTGTCTGTGCGCACGTGTGTGGTATATATGTTGGCCATCTTATCTCCCCATTAGCCTCTTGTGCCCTGACCAGTATTCCCTCTCTCCCCTTCCTGCTTTCTCTAATGGGTAATTTAGCCATGCTCGCCTGACATCTAGCCTATTCCTTGTTTAGTTGCCATGGCTACGCAGGCCTATGGATTGCTCCCTTGCTCCCCTGGCCTTGCTGTGGATGCTATAGATGTCTCAACTATTAGAGGGCAGAACTGCTAAGCACAGAGCGCACACTTAGTCACTCATATATTCAGTGTAGACTGTGCAAATTAAAAATTGAGCACTTTGTCTTGAATATAGATTCGTCTCCTCACAGAGCAAAATCTCGGACTCCAGTAAGTAAAGTCATCGACAGAAGTCGGATGGTGAAGCCAATGGTTTTCCTGTTTGTTTAACAACATTTTTAAGGCATTTTAAAGGCTACATTTATATGTTTTGTGTGTTTTTGCATGTGTGCGTGTGTTTCTTTTAACACTGTCACTGCACTGAACACAGTACTCTCAGTTAAAGCCGAGTGCACAATAAGTGATGCCTGTGAATAGCATGCTTTATACTTCAGCATGCCTTCCAAGGTCAACCACATTGTACTGAAGCGAGCGTAATTCATCTGCAAGATGATGAGAGAATGCTAAAAACTTGAGTGGTCTCTTTTTATTTTTCTTCTGTGTCATGTAAGGTAATGTCTGGTATTACAGTGAGCACTTTACTATTTTTACATTGTACTGCTATGACAAATCTGGGCCTGATTAGGGGCAACAACCTGCTGACAGATAAGACCCTTTTGTAATTCTCAAGAAATGACTTAAATTCTCAACCCAGACAACTACAGAAGTCACACAACAGCAGAGTGGAAGCATAAATGCATGTTTGTGTTCACTTTGTGCATTTTTATACTTTTGGGTGGTATTGATTTTTTTTCTTCCTGTTTTTTCATTGTGAAGTGTATAACTTGCAACGCATTTCAAAAACTGATGCTCTTTCCTCACAAGAAACTTCATATTCTGCCATCAGTTTTGTGAGGTCACTGTTGTAGTTGCAGTGACATACGGCAGATATGCTTTGTGCAAAACTTACACATAAGTATCACATGGAAGAATGAGAGTTGCATTTGAGTGAGAGAAAAAAATCTGAATTTGATCCTC
>VUQG01004794.1:60553-84296 GCA_015106755.1 Etia nguti
TGTTGTTGTTGTTGTTATACACTTTCACTGAGTCTAACATATTGTAAGTGGCCTTACGCTCCCATCCTGCATTCCTTCCCCTGGGGAACCCAGTCCAGAGTGAGTGATTCAGTTAACGTTACTACATTAGAGCTGTCCATCCATCCGGTCTGCTTTTCCAAACACATTCATCCCAGTCCTAGTTAAAACACTGGGGGATCTCCAACACTCCACCTCTATATACCCCCACCCCCAAAGTCTTTTATGATGTCCATAAAATGGAAGAGTGCAGCTTTACTTGAACTAATAATATCTGAGCTTACAGGCCTGTGATTGATGATCTTTAAAGCCAGCCCGATCGGTCTCATCTTTCTTCAGATTTTTATCACTGACTTGTTTGCAGTCATGTGCAATCACAAGCACCGGGAGAGGTAACAAGTGCTTGATGTATGATACTTGAGCCACTTTTGTCAGCTGCGCATTTCCCTTCTCTCCCTTCGTTTTTGTTTTGTTTTTTTTTCTTTTTCTTTTCTATTTTAACCTCAGTTTTCGATATTTGTTGCCTCGCTTGAGCTGTTGTGGACTGTTTGGTTTACTGTGTTCTCTCTTCCTCAGGATGTCTTTCTCTCTCTCACTTGTTTTTTTTTTTGTCAGATGGTGGGAATGTCTTCTCCTGGGGGATGGGGCAAGAGGTAAGCCAAACATTTTTCCACTTTTGGCCCTGTCACGATTGGCAGACTTAGAACTGGACTCCAGGCTTTTTGTTCATGTCATATGTTCTCTTTGTGTCATTTTAACTGTGTCCTGTTTTGAGATAATTGGAGAAAATTGTAGATTAAAACATTTTAAGGGAATCTGTCTCCAAGCGCTCCCTTTGAGCACTTAATATCCTTTATGGTGTGCCAAGAATGCACATCTATTTAAATTCTATAAATCACCTTTATAGGCTCTGCTGTTTGTCCATTTCAACTCCTCTGCTTCACATAGACAGAACAGGAAATCCTCTTTATGGGACCCTCTGATGTTTATATATGAGCATGCCCCTTCAAATGTGCATAGCCAAAAGTATGTGCATGTGTGTACGTGTGTTAGCCGGCCCCATCCTACTCCTCTTTTAGATAAAAAAATCCCACCTGTCACTAAGGATTGTTCTGGCCTTTTATTTAAGATGTTCTTTAAAGAGCTGCATCATTACACAGCTCTCAGACAAAGCCCACAGAGTATAAAACCTAGGCCTACCTCAATCTCTCGCTTCCCATCTCTCACTTGTTCTTTTTCCTCTTGGCTCTGGTGTTTATCTGCGAGGATGTTTTAAACCATGGCCAAAATGCGATCGTGTTTACAATGTGACAGGATGAAGCTTTGCCAGGACAGTGAAACAAACATGTAGGTGAAGGTTAGAGAGGCGGCGCAATAAAAATGTTAGACGTCAGTTGTTATGAGCTTTGACGTGTACCTGGCTTCCGCACTACGTTCTTGCATTGCAGGATGGCTCCTAGTCTAACTAGACTCATTGGGTTTTCATAAGCATTGTAATGTCTTTATAAGTTTAAGTCAGTCTCTACAAGGACATGGTGTTTTTCTTTTCCCCATGATGTTCTTTCTCTCGTTGAGTGTCCTCCCTCACTCATCCTCTACTGCTTCTGCCCCTCTTTCCCTTCCATTTTTCCCTACTCTTCCTCCATCTCTTCTGTCTTCCTCTTCTCTCTTCTGTCTTGGAGCCATTCTGATGATTGATTGTTTCTCTGTGTAGTCTGACAGGATGTAGCACACTCTCGGCCCCTGGGGCCCCCGACAGACTGCACCACCTGATTAAGTCTCCCCCTGTAATCAGCCGCATAGTGCCACACCAAAACCACTCCCGTCAACACATAAAAAAAAAATCAGAAAGGTTCCACCTTCTGAAAGATAACACTTTGTTTTTTTGCACAGGAAGAAGTGAAATGAGGGGACATCTTAAACTTTTTTTCTTTAGTAGGCTGATATCTTTTCTCTAGAGCTTAAAGGCTCTTATGTATCAGTAGAAGCAGAAAAAATGAAAAAAACAAAAGGTCTTAAACTTAATAAAGTTCTCTGTTGCCTTACCAAGGTAAACCCAGACAGCTATAACCCTTTTAAGGGTAGTAATAGTATTACAGATAGAAATCTCATTGTTTTCCTGCTATTGAAACTAAAAGACAGACAGCCTGCTTGGTATCGCATGATTGAGGTGAGAAGGAATTTGAATGATGTCAGAGAGCAGGTGCCACAGCCAGAATCAATCTGCTAACAGAATAACGGTGGTAGCAAATAAGCGTCAAGGCAAGTAGAGAGCTAAAATTGATATATCATTCATTTTGTGGAAGAAACCATTGCTTTGACATACACCCCATTCTTTGGATTAAATAAATAACAACCGAACCCAGTGTAACTTTTTTCATGACCCTAATGCAGGAAAATACAGAAAATCTACATTTTAAAGCCTTGTGTTGTTTCCTGTTATCAGTTGTGCAATAGCAGGGTCAACTGTCTTAATTCCTTAAGTTCAACAACCTAATCAAGCCTAATAGGAGTCTTTCTTCAGCTTGATGGCTGCCGTCACCTTCAGTGTACACCATCTGGTTCGGCGGTTGCGGTCATGACAGACACCAACCATCTTGCAGCCGCATCTCGGTGCAGTGGAGGCACAGAACGTGGTCCACTCTGATTCAGTGTCCCCAGCCTTTCTTGGACTGCTGTTCTGCAGGAGCATTGAAAAGCTCCTCTGCCTGACGCTCCCAGCACACCTTCATTATACATTTTGGTACATTGGGGATGTCCAGCATCCTCCTGGACCATCTGATCCAATCTCACCAGGTGGGGATCAGTTAACAGCTCAGCTCCTCCCTTCGCCCAAGTGTCCAAGACATATGGCCGCAGATCTGATGATACAGTTACAAAATCGATCACTGACCTGCGATCTAGGGCGTTCTTGTGCCAAGTGCATTTATGAATACCCTTTTGCCCTAACATGGTGTTTGTAATGGATAAACTGTGGTTAACAAGGAAGCCCAACAACAAAACGCCCCTCAGGTTCAGATTGGGCAGGTCATTCCTCCCAGTCACACCCCCCCAGGTCATTATTATTCCCTACATCCTCTAGGCCAGTGTAGTCTTGGGCTGGGCCACCTTCCAGCATCATGCCCAGGAACTCCAAGAAGGTTGAATACTCTGAACTCTCATTCAACACATGAGTGCTAACACCCATTCCCCAACCTTAACGGTGTAGGCAAACAAACATCTCAACAAAGAAGGCACCAAATGAGAGGAAATGAGAATGAGATGAGTTGCAAATTACAGAATACCAATGATTTAAAAAACTCCAAAACAAAAATCTTTTAAAGATTTTTTTTTTTTTTAATTGGGCAAAATTGAGAATTACAACAGAAAAGAAATGTATAGCTCCAGATCAGTGTAGCTATTCAGCCTGTCGACTGCAATCCTTTATATAATGTAATGAGGGTGACTCATCCAACATAGTAAATAATAAACAAGCCATCCTTATGGTGGTAGAAGCCCTGGGCCTTGTTCCAACACAGTTCAGGCCTCATCGAACCTTGGGCCTATTCCAAATTGATGCTAATACAATTTGGGATTCAGCTGTAAACTGAACCTTTTTCATTCTATAGATCTGCAGGTCCTCCCCTGCACGGAAGTGTGTGAAAGTGACTATGCAGGAGTTTGTTTGTGCATTAGTGTGTGTTCCTGCATGCTTGTGTAGTGTGCGTTTATGTATTCTCATTCTCTCAAGTGTATGTGTACATAGTGTAAGCATCTTTGCCTGTGGGTGTGTTTGGTATTTTCACCATGCTCACATTTATATCTGTCTATGTTTTTCCTTTCCCTTCCTGCTAATGCCATCAGTACACACATTGTGACTGATGATAGTCGTTGCCACACTCTGATGCTCTACTGCTTAATGTCCTTTTTGTTTATTAATTAACTGCAGGACATACAGGCTGAGAGACACCTATTGATTCTACTGCTGCATTAATTGATTTTGTGCTTCACTAGTCATATTGTTGCTGCAAGATCATTACGAGGCCTCTGTGTTGTCTTTGTGGTGGCGCATTATGTGTTGACATACTGTGTTGTTTTTAGTTTTGTGGGTAAAGTGTTGACTGTGGTTGTCATTTTGAATGGATATGTCTTTATTTTTATTGTATGATAGAGAATTCAGAACAAGAGGTTGCTGTAATACCCTGACAACCAAAGCCCAAGAATGCACAAATGTCACAAAATAGGTGTAAATTTTATGCATTTTTGCAATCACATTTAAAAATGTCTTTTGATTGCTTTTGCCATTAGCAAATTACCAGTGTCACCTGTGCTTTGTATGAAGACGATGACGTGTCTGCAAACACTAATCAAGTGCTCACTGAGTTGTTGTGAAACCGTGTGAGTGCCATGCAAACCATAAATGGAGACAGTTGGTATTCTAAAACTAAGTTCAAAGTTGCACCATTGAAACATGTTGGTTTGAGCAGGAAACACTTTTACTGTGTAAATTTTTCAAGTTACACTTCCACTTAGAGGTTGATTAGTGAGTGTTTGCAGATGAGTCGACATCTTCCATGCAACCTGTGGGTAACTAGCAATTTGCTAGTGATCAAAGCAATCACAAGGTTTTCTTTTTTTTAATTTTAGTGCATCATTCCTCTTGCAGAAGACATTTTTTCCATAGGTAGCGGAGGTTGTCAGGGGGTCGCCAACTGGTCTATAGGCCGGTGTGGCTAACTTCTTTTCTTTCATGCCATATGTCCTGTACCTAATTTGTTTTACAATGTCTTTGTACTTATTAATTGAAAAACACACGGAAACAAGTCCTGCATGTTCTGCCAGTTGTAGCTACATAAATTCTAAAGCAACAATCTGAACTGAATTCTCTGATAAACATAAGAAACAAAATAGCATGTTCTCTAATTACTGTGCTTAGTGAAATTAATTGAATGAATTTATTAAACCGATAACTTAAATAAAGTCTAATATCAGATGCTGTGATTTAGTCAACTTCGTACTAATGCATGTTTGCAGTAAACACAATAAACCTGGATTGTAGTGTAGAAAGTTGGCTGACATCTAAAATGAGGTGAGAGTGTTCTCCGATATAGAGCAGTGCTATTCTATTATTGAAACAAACACATTGTAGTGTTTGTGTGTATCTGACTGCCAAAGGTTCCCTAGTGAGTCTGACCGGGGGGTTACAGTGTAACCAAAGCATCTGTCTCCTGCTCACCATCCAGATCAGCCGGTTCAGCTTGACTGGGCCCAGTTGTCTTGGTTTCATACTGACGACTGTCTGGGAAAGGTCTGTCTGGGGTTCAAGTACATTAAAGTCATCCGTTCCCCTCCCACTGCGCCCCAACACAGATGGCTCCAGATGCAGCTGGCACAGCATGGAGCAGCACCTGACAGTGCTCATTCACTCAGACACACAAAAATACACTTAAACAAGTACAAACACATGCAAAAGCACAAACACAAACACATGCACAGACTCAGGTACGGACACATGTGTTCACTTAGTGTACCTAAATGCAAGTAAGCTTACACAGGCACACACTGATGGAAGCACAATGACATTCACACCTTAAATACTTAGATGCACACACTCACAGCAGGAACATATGCTGCCACGCATCTACAAATCCTCACAGTAGCGCGCATACGAATAACCAATTAAAGACTCAGATTACTGCATGGCACACACATAAACTCAAAAGTAACCCATACATATTGTGCTCACTTTCAGACATATGCCAGGGCATGCCGATGTGCACAGTGCAGAAAGCCTTTATCTCTGCAGGAGCGGAGAGGAGCAGGGCAACTGACAGGAGTCAAACTGAACACCCTCACAATGTGTAACAAACAGAAAGATGTAAATTAAGGACAAAACCTTCTTTTGTACTGTGGGAGATGCGATGGCTATTAAGGCTCTGTGCTGGATAGGGGTGGTAAATGAAACATAAAAAGAAGTAGACTTGTGAATGATGAAAAAAAAAATGCTGTGTGCTTTTTTTTTAAATAGTGCTTCCTCCTTAGAGACAGCGATTTGAACCAAGATGAATTGCCTGTTGCCCATCTCATTTATGCAGTACACAGCAGATATTATAACAGTGCTTTACAGGAATACGCTCATGATACTCAGCAGGTGATCTACAAGTCCTCTTTGACAAATATAACAACCATCTTTTTCATTTTTGCAATGACAGGGCAGCATGATTTAACAGATGAAAGATAGACTTACTGCTGCCTGTAAAATGGTAAAATTATAGGAATAGTTAAATAGTGACACATCTTATCTGTAAGCAGTGAAATGGCTTTTGTTTTAATGTTTATTCTACTTCTGTAACTTACACTGTATCACTATTTTACTCGCAGGGACAGCTTGGACTCGGAGAGGACAGAATGCACGTATCGACTCCTTGTCTTCTCAACTCTTCGCAGCTTTCTGAGGTCTCGCAGATACAAGCTGGGGACAGCTACAGTGCAGCTTTCACAGGTGAACCAGGCATCCAAAATACAAGTGAAGACCACTGTTTGATCCTATCTTTCCTGCAGCTGTATTATTTTGGCCTGAAAGCATTACGTCCATTCAAATAACATTACTTAACTAAAACCCTCAATGTCTAATTGTCACTGCAAATATCTCTCATTGTGATTAAAAAGTCCTAAAAGTTGTATTCACTCTACGTAATATATAAAAACCACTTATTAACTTGAAACCCTTATTTTCCCAGTAGTACCGCTCACTGTGGCTTTGAGCCATGCAAATTTTTCATCTACATTATTTCGTTGAGTTTTAATTAACACAACAAGGATTCAGTGTCCTCAAATGACATCACTCGGAGCACAAATTCAACCTCATTAGCTCTCAATATCTCTTAAGCCAAATGAAACTGCACAGCACTGCACCCAGTTTCAGCTTCTTCCGTTAGGTGATGTACAAAATGAATTGATTTGTTATTCAAGTAGCTATCCCTAAACTACCCCACTCAGATCTCAGACTGCCCCCATAGCAACTGAGAGATAAGGAGGCACACCATCTTTGTACGTCATCTTTCCCTCTGGCCTGGTCGTCTTCACTGTAATTCCTAAAAAGCTGAAACTCTTTGCTAAGTTTAAAAACAGGTAGCTCAGGCAGATCATTTCTTCACCTCTCTCTTATTCGTTTTTTTCTCACATGCCACTGCCAGGAATCATGTGCTCGCTTTTACATTTACACCACTGCAAAAGTGTCAGGCAACTGCTTCTTGTTCAGCTGCCCGACAGCAGGAATTAAAGCGGTTACATGGCCAGCGTAACATCTTCTGCATAAAGAGAAAAGGCAGTGTAATTGTTTCAAGTGAAAGGCACATTTACATGCTACTGCTATGCTGCAACATTCAGAGAAAAGAATTGCCTATTGTTGAACGGAGACGTTTGCTGGCACTGCGTGCACGGTTTCACTAGAAATGCCACCGGTTCATTAAATGAGCTGCACTCGCGATATATTAAGTTTGTTCCATTTGAATTCTTGGCTCTCTCAAGACCATTTGGCACATGAGGCCATACCTGCCTGTGGTACAGTTATGTCTTTAAGTGATCTATAAAATGTTATTATTTAAAACAAGGGCTTTATGGATTGCTTACGAGACATGCTTAGCACATGATTGATCTGACCTTTCACAGACTGTCGTTCGTAGGGAAAACATCAGCCTTAACCTTTTTTACCCGGATTACTCTGCCAGAGTCTCGGTAAACGTGTCTGCGTGTTTGTATTTTGTGTGTATGTACATGTATGTGTTAGTGCTGCATGTGTTGTAAAATGCCATCCAGAAAGGCCTGTCTCATATGCTTTTATAAGGTTTGCTTCACTGAGATGAAAATAATACATTACTGATTGATTGATCAATCATGTCTGAAAGGGTATCTGCGTGTGTGTGTGTGTGTGTGCGTGCGTGTGCGTGTGTGCCAAGGCTATGTACAGCTTGATGCAGAATAGAGATTGATGGAGGCTTGCCGTGAGGAGGATACTCAGTTATCTCCTTGTAATTAAAATCCACCTCATAAAGATTATTGACTCCCCCACCACACAAACCAGCAGGCTCCCTCGCTTGGCAGGGTTTGCAAAGCGCTTCTTAAAAAATGAAAAATAGCATATTAAGCAGCACATATTTCCCATTTATGCGGAACATTTAGATGTGGTTAAGTTATCGTAATGTGCAATAAAACCTGGATGTGAAATTTGTAATCCACTTTGGAAAATTGCTTACTATATTGCTTTAACATCCCCTGAAAGAGCTTTTGAGATGTGTGTGCCAGGTTTATTGTACGCCATAATTTAAAAGTCCTCAATGCAGGCAGTAAATATAAATTTATTAGTGGTGGGTTTAAAAAGCCAGACTGAGTTAGTATGAGTGGATGCTGGAGTGTTTGCAGTAGGTGAGCACATATTATGTATACGTTTTTTTTGATAGGTGCCAAGTGAGAATGTGTTCTCTCCATTCAGTGGTGAGTGAAGAAAGTTGAGCTCATGTGCACGTGTGCATGTGGTAAAAATGTGATCAGGGACCGATGTTTAGGAGCTGCTAATACACTAGTTAGAATTAGAAACAAAAAGCCTTTAAGGTCATTTTATTTTTCGTATTTTATTTCTCTTGTGGAACCGTGAAATTGCATGTGTTCTGGTCTATCTTAAGAACTTTTGCCTCTTTTTTGCTATCTTTAGCAGGTGGAGATCTGCTTCTCTGGGGTCAGATCCCCTGTGTTTCCCGGGTCACATATCATGCAGGCCCCAAAGGGCTCTGGACCCCCCAGCCTTTTCCACTGGCAGGCCGAAAGGTGCGTTTGTGCAAAGCCTCAGGGTTTTCAGAGAAAATGATTTTTACCTGCATATTTGTAAGTTCTTAAAAGGTAAGTCCACACTGCATTACTTTCCACTGATTTAGAATTGTCACTTCCTCCAGTCTTCAATTACGACCTCATCTTGCACAAAGAGATGTAGATCAATGCTATATTAAGTATGAAAATATGTAACAAAGGTCTTAGGCATCTTTGTGAGTCTCATTTCTCATTTCTCATCTTATCCTTTTATTCAAATTTACAACATCAGGTACATTTTTTGGAAAAACGTTGAAGCTAAGCTATGTCTTTGGAATTTTTTCACTACTTTAAAATTTAAAAACAATATATTTTTTTCGCAGGTGATCAATGTTGCCTGTGGTGCATGGCACATCATGGCTCTCACCACAAGTGAGTAACCCGTCATCATTCCCAAAGGTTCATGTCTCTCCGGTTAATTGATCTTGGGGCAATTAGACTGGGTCACTAAAGATAAACCAGTCAACCTCAGGTATTTCCTCTCCGCACTGGTTTCCTCATCCTTTTCTCCAAATGATGTCTTGTTCCTCCTCAAAGCCCCTCCTCACTCACTTTCTCACTCATCGAACCATAATTCACTTCAGAGGGAAGCATCATTAATGCACAGTAGGACCCAGCAGCTTGATGTGTGCTAATTATATTGTGTGTTTTACACGCTGGATGAGTTTTGCTTAGTCAGTGATGAGCTCAGTCTCTGGTAATTGTTTTTTGGATTTGATGAGTTTATAAAAGCCTGTGTGTGAGTGCGTATCTGGGCATGTTGCACGTGTGCTTGTCCGTTCATGTATGTGTTAGTAAATATGTGGATGGTGAGACTTTTACTCATAGAAATCCACATTTATGTGTGCCTATGCTTAAGCAGTCTTGTATTAAGGCCATGTGCCTAGATGCACAGCCTACTCTGTTTTTTACACATAGCCAGAAAGCCAAGATTACTCTTCAGCTCTGCACATTATACGCTTCTGTGAACTTAATAATGATTAGCAAACAGTCAAAACCTCGAGATCGTTCTGACACATTAAAACTACATGCAGTTTTAAACTCTGCCATTCCAACATAACACTTTGACATGCACATTCAGCCATGACACTACACTCCATTACTTGCTTGCATTCTTCACAACCAATGTGATCCTTTTTAGTACTGTACATCAGTCGGTGCTATAGCAGCCTTTGGCTAATCACACTGATTGGAGGTGTCCTTTGGCTCACCTGGGGGCTTCCAATCCTATTAGGCCAACAGTCCTGAGCCTAGCGTACCCAGCAGCCGCTCGTGTTTGATCACTGGTGCTTAGAGCCCACACTTGTCCTCTTATGTTGGTGTTAAGGCATGGAGGAGAGGAGCAGCAGGGTGGGGTTTGGAGGGGGTTAAAATGTGATCTCCTTAACTCTCTAGGGGGGCAGAGGGGAGCTCGGTGCCCCACCTCCCTCACTGACACTCCTCTGCGCCTCCAGCTGGAGCTGGTCTTTAAACGTCTGATGTCATTTGAAAAGCGGAACACTGCAAAGTTTTTTTCAGGCAAAAGAGAAAGAGATGGAGGGACTGAAAGAGTGAAAGATTGAAAGAAGCACACTGTGAAGAGACGGTTGACTGTATGTGTCTATCTTTTTGAGAGTGTAAGACGTTTAGAGGTTCACTCAAATTTCTCACATCACTCCCCTCCTCCCCTCTCCTTTCTTAATCTTTCTTTTTCTCCCTCTGCACACCTGAGCTGATTCCACCAGGCCTGTCACCTCTGTCTACCTTCTTCCTAGCTGTACCACATACATTACCTCCCCTCCATCACTTCCTCTCTCTGCCTTCTTTCTGACTGCTATTTTCCCTCACCACATGCCCATCACTGTGTCTCTCTTGTGGCTCTCCCTCTTCTCTCCCCCTGCTGCCCCCCCAACTCTCTTCTTCCCTGGGCCAAGAGCGCCCAAGAAGAGCCATGTGTTTCCAAAGTGGACTGGATGGGAAATCGAAGCAGGGCTTCTGTGTTTATCAAGCCACAGCTCCGTCACCTTGCTCCTACTCCCGTCTGGAGGCCCCGGCAAATTGGTGACAGCAACAACAACAACCCTGCAGCACACATGCCCCCTTTTCCCATGTGCACATCCATACACGCAGTTGCACACTCGCACACACACGCACACATGCACACAGCATAGCACCTTGGCCTGTTTAGTTTTATTGCTGGTGTCAGGTGAGGAGGTGGAGGTAGGAGTGCTGTCTAATGTTCAGCTCACACACATACACACACACACAGATACACTCACACACAGCTATTTCCACCCCTGCCGACACCTTGGCTAACAAGACCTGTGAACTGCAGTGACAGAACTCCAAGACTTGTCAGAGTCCCACTCATTTAATGCCAAGACCCGGCCCCAGCTCTAACCCATCACAGTTTCTGTATGCACACCAAGCCACATTAGGCTGCACAATGATATACAGAATGTGAGTCTGTGCTACTACTACTACTGCTACTTCAGGTTAATATTGTTTAAGTAATACCTTTACTAGTGATATGTATGGTAATTCTTTTTTTTTTTTAATTAAATCAACAGTGTAGTATAATATCAGTGTCGAGGTGAAATTTGTCATGGTTCCGTTTAACTTTACCTTCAGCTTGCACCTCATTACAGTGATGTGCATCATGATTTCTTTCATCTGTAAATGTTTGAATGTTTGCTATTACTCTTGCCTGTCTAGTTGCATGTGTGACAGTACAGTTATGTGTCTGTAAAACCTGCTGTACCCACAGGCATCTTTATCTGGAGCATCTAATAGTCTTGAGTCATTACAAGTAGTTTTGCATGGAACGCTGCCCCTTTTGTTGCATGTGTACAGGATGCTTTCTGCTCAATATCTTTTTCAGTGCCCCCTTTCTTTGCTTTGACGTTATCATGTAAGTGGAGAATAAAAGAGAGTTGACTTGGGGTAGAGCCCTGCACGGCCTTGCTACCTTGGAAATTAACTACACAAACAATGCTTTGCCATTGTGCCTAAGCACTTACAACGATGCCATTTAAGAGAGTATTGATCTACCCAATGGAGGGTCAATCATTGGATCAATGGTGTGTGGGTTGGTTGGCTCGAAGGCTGTTTGACTGCATGAATGAATGGATGGTTGGATAAGGAATGAATAGGCGGTTGCATAATGAATGGATGGATGGATGTATACATGGATTGATTCATGGGTAGACTTTAAGATGGATGCATGGAGGGCACCGGTGTCGGGTCTGCACAGAGATGAACTTGTGTAGTTCTGAAGATGTTACTTGTTTGTTGTATTTTGTGTAAGACTCACTTCTGTCCTGTACACCTGCCACCATTAAACACAACCTGACACATACTGCAGGTTGAAGTTGATTTGTTGTGAATCCTCCACAAAGAAGCATTTCTTTACATGAAGTGATTTTTTTTAAGTTAATGCTGATTGGGGAAATTTTGTATTTAAGCCCAGTAGATATAGTAGATAACTACCTCCTATTTACCAATATTTTTGCTCACCTGGATACAATATTAAGCTGAAATCCATCAAATAGTATTAGTGAAACCGAAGAGTGAGAGACTGAGAGAGATATAAATTAAAAAGCAGTCATTGTCATTAGCATGTTCTTGGTGGATTGTTGTGATGTGTTTACACCAGGGTTGATTGACCTAGTTACCCAGCCCCTGGCAGCACACGATGGAGAAATGAAGATAATGCAACACAAGGGAGAGAGTTATGTTGCTTTATTATTCTTATATGTGAGGCACTTGTGAGTCAGTGCACCCACATGCACAAACTCACGCACACATGCACGCACACACACTGAAGTGATGATCAGGCGCTAAGGGGTCGCGCCTTGTGACGAAGTAAAAAAAAAAGAAGAGCTTATTTAAAATTCTGTAAGAGATGTCAATTGTGCCCTCTGCATATTTCTATGGAAAATTTGTAAATAGATCCTTTGTAAATAGCTTCTCTCTTGCCAATCACCCTGTCTGCTCTGTGCACAGCAGCATTAAAAATTGATCCTTAGCCGCACCAGGGTGAAATGCTAACATTGCTGCCAAATGACTGATTAAAAAGAAAAACCTTTAATCTTTGCTTAAAAGTGTCTACTGCCTTGGCATGCCTTTCCCTGTGCTCCTCTATCTTCCAACGCTGTGAAGGGAAGGAGGGGGTCGCCGTGGGGGAAACGGGGTCACGCTTCATGTAGAGTCAGCGCTGTACAGTGATATAGCTCTAGAGGTGAGGGATTTCACTAAGAGGAGATCTAGGAATCAACATGCATTGCTGTCTTCTGAATTTAACCTTAAGCCAGAGGTTAAAAACACATTTGAGGATTCCACAACAGGAGCTGAATGTGCTGTGGCACTCCTGCTAATAGCTTGTAGAAAAAAGTATTGTTTCTTCCAACTTAACTATTCAGGTTAACAAAAAAAAAAAATCACTGGGGCTCTAAAGTTTGACACCTCATTTAGCAGCACAGCATTAGAAACTGACACCCAGCTACTCTATATGATGACTAAAGAACACACACATGCAGTTTTAGAACATAAAAAGGTATTATAACGTATATTGAAATTGCTGAGAGGTGTGTTTGTGTTTCAGAGAGCAGAAAGAAGAACAGACAGTGTGCTCACCCAGAAACTCAAACTCACTTCAGAGACCTTCCTCACTTCAGAGACCTTGTCAGAAAACCCTCACCAATAGAACACACAGAGAAAGAAAACACGGCACAGGTAAGATAAACATATCTCTTCTTTCTTGCACTACAGCCTTTTTATTGACTTACATACTGTAAAGCTAAATCTAACTGACTCGCTAACCCAACAGCTCCCTATCCCTTGCTGTGGATTTTTCCTGAGTGATATCTTTCTCTTCCACACTCCCTGCCTGCCTTGTTGACATCCTCATTGTCCGTCCATCATTTGCTGCTCAAATCTGCTTTGCATTTAATAGTTTCAGTTTCTTTATGCATGGTGTAAATGAACATATCAGTAGTTTATGATATATATATAGAGACAGAAGGAGAGACGTAATATATATACTATAGATACAATAGAGCAAGTTTTACTTAAGGAAGCAGCACATTTGTGAAAACATCAGGGTGAATATATATTCACTTACCTCTCAGAATATCAGTGAAGGCCACTAAACTGTCACGCAAAGCCACACACACACACACACACTTCCGCCCCTCCCCGTCTCTCTGTCATTCAGGTGTTTACTGTCATTCATACTCAGGGTTTTGTATAATCCTCTCACCACACCTGAGTGCTCCCCACTCAGTGTCACTGGATTTACTCTCTCTCGCCCCCCTCGCTCACTTCCTCTCTCCTCGAGCGCGCAGCCTTTTTCATTTTGCACCGCAGTCATTCTTTTACACATGCTGTCATTTCTTATGTAAATAACCACAGATAAAAAGACAGTAACAGACATTTTAAGATTTACACACACCGCTCAGCGCGTATGTTTTCAGTCATCCCCTCTCATCAGCCAGTTTGTTTGTAGAAGTGTCTTTGCCTGTAGCCATAAATTAGGGGTTGTGATTTAACTCATTGAGACAAAAGAGAAAGACAATGAAACATGCATAAAACAAATGATGTGGAGAAGGTGAGGGAGAGGGAGAGCGAGGGAGAGAGAGAGACAGAGGCGAGGAGGGTGTACTGAAGGCAGAAATGGGCCAGTATGTATTTCTGCTCTACTTTCACTTCGGGAAGGCTTCATTAAGAAGTCTGTTTCCAGAGCACAGCGGAATCTTTACGCACGTACGTGTGTGTGTGCGCGCACAGGAGTGTGTGCATATATTCGTAGGTTAGTGTGTTTCAGAGTCCATTCACATACATGTGCATATATGTGTGCATGCACATAACATTATTTGTGTGTGTTCAGTGAGAGAGATCTCCTAAATTATTTACACCCAGAACTCTCTAATTGGTATCAAGTTTTTAAATGGGGTCAAATGAGCAGTTCCATGCTGCTTTCTCTTGCCTTAAGTCTGTATCATTACATCTGGAGCTACAGTGCAGCTATTTCAATGAACTTGAACCTCTAAATGCTGTATTTGGGTATTGACTGGGGCTCTACTCTCAGACTGGAGAAATACGCTGCACCAGCCTCATTTAGAGGAGGGAATGTAACTGTTTTTTTCCACCATCTGATAGAGCTGTTTTAGTCCATCTACGCATGTATGTTACTCTGTAAATGTTCTGTAAGAAATTTGTTGAGGCATAAACATCAAAAAAGAGGTGCACACACACACAAACACACACTCAAAGCCTTAGGCAGGGCACAGAGATGGTATTAGATTTAAGCCCTCTAATAAAGCCAATTACAATTACACTGCGCACTTATGAAGGCAACCTTTCCAGGGAAATTCTCTCACCTCCATATATACACATCTAAGGCATGCAGCATGCACATACACATACACACATCAGCTAAAAATTTAACATTTCCAAATATCTCTTTGTTTTAAAGGGATTAGATACAGTTCGTCCAATGTACCATGTTTGGTCTCAGTGTTGTTTTAACAGGCATTTCTAGAAACTTAATTTGCTTTCCTGGATCAGCTTTCCCCTCCTAGTTTTATGTCAGGGCGGGAAGTGTTCCTGGCAGTGATGATCTTTTACACTGGGCAGAGGTACTGCAGCGCTGGCACAGATGTGCTCCAGGGTCTCTCAATTTAGAAAGAGAAAGCAAGCTGAAACTTAAATTGTCAAAATAATACAGGGATTAGTGACTGTAATGTGATTGCTGAATTTTAAATTGTAGTCCATTATAGCAAAATGACAAAAAACAATAAAGTAACCACATTACTGTAATGCCATAGTAATGCATATATTACTGCCAAACATGAAGAACATTACACTGGCTTCCCAGAAATGTGCACAACGCTAAGTTTCAGCAAGTCTGGAAGATTTGGATGAATTGACAGAACATAGGGTGTTAAAGTCTTTTTTTTTTTTTTAAGTGACTCAGACAAGTGTTCATAAATGAGCACATTGTTGACTGCAATACATGTTGTATGACAAAGATAAATATTGATGTATATTGCTGAAATCCTCAGTTTCCTATGAGTTTACTCTACAATGAAACTTACTGTACAATATTACTACCCATATCATAGTAGAAACAACTTAAAAAGATTGTGTGTATCCACTTGACAGGGCTCCAGACATGTCCAACACAAACTGGTTCAAGGTCCGGAAAGTCCAGAAGGTTTTGAGGAGCAAGAGACAGATGAAGAAAGTGAAAGTGCAGAGGAAAAAGAAAGACATGAACAAAAACCATACACAGATGAGGCAATGTCTGCAACAGAAACGGATGGGACAGGAAGTGGCCACTCATCAATCAAACCCAAGCAGGGGGATGATACAGAGGGTTGTCAGACAGCAGTGCGGTTTGAGCCAAGGAGCAGAACGTGCAGAAATAGTAAAGGCAGTCTTCATGTAGTCTTCACTACACTGCATCTTTTACCTAGGTCAGACAGCGAGCAATGCAGGCCCACTGCTGGCACTCTCCCCCAGCTGGCAAAAGGACAACAAGCTCAAAGCAGAATTTCATCTGGGGCTCAAAAGGTGAGAGTTATTTATGTGGTCATCACAAACAACACTACAACTCCAGTTTTTCCAGTTTGTCACAATATATTGTACTTATATTTCATAAATCTTTATCTTTCCAGAGAAGATCATATCCGACCAAATTGGTCCAAAAATCTGAAGGCGACAGCAGCATTTTGCACAGCCCCAAGCTCAGGCCTGCACCCAGAGCTCCTGTGAAATGTCCTGGAACTCAATTTGTAACCTCTTGTCACCATCCAAGAATGAGACCACACAGTGGCCTTAAGTCTTCCATTTACAGTTCTTCTTCAATATCCAGCTCTAGACAGCGAGTTCACACGTTCCCTTCCTCCCACTTGAGATCGCAAGTTGAAACCTCTCTTTCTCAAACTCCTCCATCATCTAAGCCATTTAAAAACTGCTCTGCAAGCAGAAGACAAGCTTTTTCCTTTGGCACTACTCCAAGAATCCAAAGGTCTACTTCTGCCCACCAGTGAACCAAGTGAATATGTATGCAACTTTTTTGTTGTTGTTGTTATCCTAAACATGTATATTTCTTAACCAAAAGCCATCAAAAAAAAAAAAAATCACTGGCTATTCTGTCATCTACTTGATAATTGATATAAAGCTAAATATTTTTACTTGCAAAAACAACCTCCTGCTCTGAAGGAGCTCTCCAAAACAGAGTCCAGATGAGCATTAACAGGGTCCAATTTACCCCTGTGATCACACACTCTGATTTGGCAAGTATATTCCTCCGATAAGCCATCTCAGTCAACAACACTCCTGAAACTTGACCTCATTTGAAGGCATTAGACTTTGGTCCTACAGTCAAAGCCGTGTGTAGAAAATGCTGAGACCTTGAGTCACATCATTTCAACAGAACTTGAGAAGGTTGAGGGTTGTTGTTTCTTACCCTACATACTGCACCACATTAATTTTAATGCTTACAGCATGCTGTTTATTAAAGACATAACGCCTTCTCGGATCTTGGCCTCTTGTAAGACATTTTCACGGTGAGGCATTTTCATGGCTGTCCGTCTCTTCGGTATGAGTCACATGTGGTTTGCCACTGTGGCTCTTTTCAGTGTGAGGTAATTGATTTGTTGCACAGATAACGTGAGTTTTTTCAAAATAAAATAACAAAGCTTGCTTTGAGTGTGGCTTGCTCTTTGTCTTGTTGTCTTGTTTCATGTCTCTCAGTGTGTCCTTTATTAGTTTGGTATGCAAACTGGCTCTTTAACTCAATGCTTAGCACAAAACTTTTATCATCCACCTTTAAAAACACCTACCTTTTCGTCTGTCGTGTAACAAGCTGGCTTTTTTTTTTTTGTTAGTTATATTCACTCATTGTACGTTGTGATTTATGTTGTAACAACAAATTGTGTAGTGTTTGCCTTTCACTGGAAAATTAGACAAATACAAAGTTAATTATTTCTTTGAAAAATACTTAATACATTTACTATACCACTGCAAATTTGCTGCACCCAAGCAAAGCTATCTAAAGGAATGGTAATGTTCGAGGCTGACAAGTACAATTTAAAAAGTGCTTTTAAATTTAGTCTTAAATTTGTTTCCAAGTAACAAGCCCAGCAACTACTTGCAGGCTTGCAGCACTGATGGCACTGAGACATCCACCCACGTCTCTCTTCCACTCCCTACGGTTTGTTTTGGTGTGAGTTAGCGCTGATTGTGTGTGTATCACGTCTTTGCCCTACGAGACTCCTGCCAATCGATTCAAGGTGAGACCTGTCGATTAAACACCCTGACCGGTGCTCTCTACCTAACCCCGGGGTGATTCAATCCCACCCCTTATACACACGCATGCACGCGCACACACACATACACACCCACTTCACCTGTCATCCATCAATACGTCCATCAGGGCCTCTATTGATCCCCTCCATCCAGCCTCTTCACCCCACGCAGTACAACATCAGGTCCAAGATGACGTCGGTGCAGGTTTAATTTTTGGCAGATTTACAATAAAGCTCAAGTTATTATTTAACTCTTCCAGCTGCGGTGTGCTCTTTGATTTAGCACCCTGGGAGAAGATGAGTTACAGCTGACACTGAGAATCTGCTGGGGCTGGAATGGTAGGCACCCGGTTCATAACTCAGCCGCCGAATGTGTAGTTAGTCAATCACTTGATCTGTAATCACAAATGCTGCCAGAAATTACATGAGTGATGAGCTGTAATAAAAGCACTTACTTTTCCTGCTCTGTCTCTTAAGTGTTATTGGCAGACCCCTCTCTCCCAGGAGGCCATGGCTGTGAAACAAAATCCCGATATAAACTGCCTCATTGGTCCCTGCCTCACGCGCTGTCTCTGTGGTGTACTGTATGTGTGTATGTGACTGTGTGTGAGTGTGTGTTAATGCAGAGTGCTTCCACCACAGTGTAATACAAAGCTCTTTTTGACACTCTTTCTTCAACTTTTAGATTGCCTTGCTTCAGGACAAATGATCCTCACTCCAGTAAAGACAGTCATCCTCGTCTCTATCATTTATAATCTCTACTGTCGGCAGAGATGCAAAGACACTCGCTCACAATGACTGTTTTTAAATAGGCCTGGCACTATTAATTGTTAAATAAAACACTATTTAAATTTACTTCTAGACAAGTTGCTATGCAGTAGTTTAATATTACGGTAAAACTTTCCCACCCTAAATTTGATCTCAGCCAACCGTGTACTCACAGTTTATATTACATCAACAACATGACCTTACGTACAGTAATCAAAACGTGTCAGGGCCCCGACTCAAACCTTTCTTTGACAGTCTGTGACTCCCAGCTCAGTAGCCTTTAGCAGGAGTTCATGCACAACAGTTTTATTGATACAGACCTCTGTAATAATTACACAGCGTCTCGCATGCACTATTGATTAGGCCTATTGATAAAGTCATATTTTACTGTAAAGGTCTCTTGATTTGATGCATTACACCGTAAATCTGTCCTCACAAGCAGCTGAGCTGGAAATGTGACTGCAGAGTGACGGATGCTCTCACAGATAAACACACACAGGGCTGTTTATATCCATTGTTTGATTGAGGTTGGGTGACATAAGTTTAAGATAGTGATGTAATGATATTCATATCTTTAATCCAACCGCATGAATAGACGATCACACAGAGACGACAAGTGAGATCTGCCTTCCAGTCCAGCTCATATGATGTGATATATAAGCAAGGGTGTTTATAGAGTCACTGCTCCATCTTATCATGATTTGTGTTGTCAGCAGGGGCTGGATCTGCATGGCGTTAATAGATTCTGATGTGGTTCAAATGCCCCATGGTGAATGTGAAATAGAGATGAATGTGACAGATCACACAGGACTTGTCCTGTATATAAACGGCCTTTGGAAATGTTGTTCTCACAGGGAAGGAAGGCTGGTGTAAATGCTGGAGTGTAGGGAAATGCCAATGCTGGTATTAAAATGGTAAGAATGCGATCCTCAAAGTTGACCTGAAAGTCGCATGTGTTTTTTTTTCCAGAGAAAAATCATCAGATCAGTTTGCTAAGCTTTACCGTTATTAAAAGTATTTTTGGCATGCTGAACCTGCAAACAACCTGAACTGTACACTAATGGAGAACTAAATGTAAAGTGTCAAGTAATATGCACTGGTGTCGCGCATTATCACCCTTTGATCTTCCCATGGAAAAATATAATATGTGTAATGAGGGAAAAGAGCAAATTTATTACCATTGGTGGAAAGGAAAATAGATCTTTATGGTCCAGGTTAAAAAGCAGCTTACTAGACCATGTTTCCGCTTTGGCCGGCAGTTCAAAAGCATGTTTTCTTTTCGAATTTTTCTCTGGCCGGATTCTGAATCACTTGGGGGCAGTTCGCAAAAGGCTGTGGTGCACCATTGCTGGGCTGGTTTTCACATTTAAAGAGCCAAAGATACATGGGGAACATGTTCATGTTCAAAAGGCCTACAAAACTCTAAAAGCTGGGATATTGAGTTAATTGCTGGACTAGTCAAAGCAAGGCTGCTGCTGCTGCAAAATGCGGAACAGCCTCGCTGTAGAAGAGGACAGAGGAGTGAAAACTGCTCCTAATTACCAATGATTTGCTGGATAAGCATGTGACCTGCTACAACATGAGCAATTTTAAATGACCTGGAGTCCTAATGAAACTAAACAAAACTCATGAAAGACAGGCTATAAAAAAAAAAAAAAAAGGGTGGCAGTTATTTCTAAAAGGGGTTTAGAAATATATAGTGGCTGAAAAGCAATAAAAATAAAGATTTTTATAAAATAGCAGATTAGAGTGTTTTTGGCTTCATTCGAGGACTTCTATTGTGCATGGTTGATACAGCATCGAATCTACCAACGGAAATGGTACAAAACTAAAGCACACCACTGACTTTGAACACTACTTTTGTACCACAGCTGTCTGAAATGCTAATATATAGTCTTGTGGAATAGCAACAATACCTCCAGTGTGTTCCCCAGAGCTGGAGGGAGGAGGCAAGACAAGACAAAGACAGTTTTTAATCCGAGCAGGAAGCATACAGTGGCGATTCACTGTGAAATGGTGATTGATATGACTGAGTAGTGTATTTACTGAGTCTGACAGGGTAGGAGAAAGAGAGTGTTTTCTTCCCGTCCATACATTTATCCCCCTCCATAAATCACTACCAATGGGATTCATAAATGTGGATGAGCAAACGTCGTGTTGCTCCGACTCAAGCAATTCCACTTTGACCTTTAAATTTGGCATTGGTCACTCATGCTAAATGTGTGCCACGACCTTCCATGACCTTGGACTATTCATATTTAATAGCCATTCAGTCTGATGGTTCCGCAGAATGCATACAGTATATGAATGCACACACCGCAGAGAGAAATACAAACAACATTTAAGGCCTTAGTTTGAGAGTCTGATCACAAGTAATTCTTAGTTGTCTACTTTTCTATCTATAAAAATATCACATAAATGAAGAGAATATATGACTGTGTCTTTATTGCTTTGATTCCATTATCCCTACTCGGCACATTCTATGATGCACTATGTGCATCATAACCTTTGACTCCAGCCAGTGCTTTTAAGGTTCTGCACTTTGCCCTCTCCCATTTGACCTACTGAAGTATACCTTTATAATTGCCCCTGTCGTTATCAAATGCACATATGAGGGGGTGCGGGGGCGCCAAGCATAAGTCTGTCCAGTAACCTTTTGGCCTTTGGTCCATCCATTCTGCTTGAAGCAAGCACAGCAGGTTTCCTCCGCCTTCCCACAGTCTCATACTGTATTAGTCTACATGTCTGAGTTATTGATGGCGCTTTAGAAATATTTTATTGGTCAGTCATGACCTTTGACTGGGGCAACGCAAACACTAACCCCCCTAAAGCTTTCTATCGACATGGATATATGTATGATCACATGGCTAGTAGTATAGATTTAGAACAGCTGAAGACCTGGTCTTTTGGATTTTTGCACTGTGAGATCAACATTGCATTTCATTAAGGGTTAGCTCTAATAAAATTATCCACTGATGCTTACGAAAAGATTTTTTTGGAAAAAAAAACATAAAAATCATTCATATCAAATAATAGATTTGAATACATTTTTTTATGTCACATTTCCAAAGCGCAATGTACAAGTATCCATAGGAAAAATTTCACAGGCACTTTAAAATGCTAAATCTTTTCCTCATATCGTCCCCTTGTCTCCTCCCATTACTTGACGCAAAACTCTCCATCAATGGAAGTGTAGCTTGCACTTAAGCACCTACAATTAAGATAAGCCTAGCCACAACTGGACAATTACCTGCCAACTAACCTTTTCTGGAGGCACTTAAGAAGGTAAGGACCCCCGAGGATAGATGTGCCATGAGTAGAACAAGCTCTTCAACAGGCCAGAAGGAGAGAGACAGAAAGGTAAGGAGGATGTAATGTATGAGAACAGGGGGAAAGAGAGAGTGTGTCAAAAAGAGAGAGAAAATGATAGAAATAGAGAAAAAGACAGTATCATGGTGAGATTACCTAATCCTCTGTCTGAGAGGAGTATTTGAAGGACCTGGTGGTGTCAGACATGAGGGGGCTTTGTGGAGGTTTACCCAGGAGAGGCCAGCTTAGCCGGGGAATCTAGTGGAACACCAGGTGACCAGTGCTTCCTCCCCAAGCACAAGCCTCAGCTTGTGGCTTTGTAAACACTGTTAAATTGATTGCAGAGAGCTGATGAGATTTCCCTGCAGCCTGGGTCATTATCACATTGTGAAGTCGCTCTAATTCACTGATACTGAGGCCTATATGGGTTGTCACTCACTTTTATGTTGTCATTTTTAATGTAAGAGGCACCGTTTCCGTCAGTGCCTATCTTTCAGGTTCTCAAGATGCAGACATTTGAAATGTGCAATGAATTTAAACACTGAGGAAGACTTCATTTCCTAAATCATTGTGCAACATTTTTAGCACCAGTGAGGGTGTCTCTGCTTCTGCACAACGGGGTGAGTTTCAGTACTGTATGATATCTGATCCCAAAAGCCCTGCGGGGCAGCCACAGCAAATCAACAATGGATTAATGGATGTGGGTTTGCTCATAAATCTCGGTGGGACTGGAAAGCATTCGAGAACAGTCAGCCTGTAGTGGTGCGCTTAATGTTACAGGCAGTTTGGGTTTCCCATCGTTCAAAACAGTGACAGAGCAGTAAAGATGTGGCAGCATCTTATGTCTGTGTTAAATCAGTGAATGTCAGAAATGCTAGATAGTCAGTTTGCTGTGCTGAGAGCTGTACCAAAACTGATTCATTGGTGCAGATATGTTTGTGAATAACTCCAATGATTTTCCATAGCTCTCAGTGTCCAGTAGAATGACTTCATGTACCACAGCAAAGACAGGAAAAACAAAAAAGATATGTTGTTGTGACATGCGCTAATTCACTCGTGTCACTACAGCCCTTCAACCTTAGCCTAGTGCGTTAAGGCCTCGCCATAGATCACAGTGGTTAACAGTTAGCTGTTCCTGCAGGTGTGCAGAGAATGGCTGTAACAGTCTCCATTACTGGAGAGAATGGCCCAACTCCCACAGCCCCCTCCAGACAGTGCTGTCATTACCCATCCATTGTGAGGCCTGAGAGGAAGCTGTAAGTACGGCAGACTTATGGCTTTGTTAGGGCGACTGGATGGTCTCCTCACATGCAGCACCGGATAAGGAGGTATGGCGGTATGGAAGCCAGATAGAGTGATAGAGACGGAGGATGAATCAAACACCCCCATGATGCCCCGCCACCATCTCCACCGCCACCCCCTGATGGGGTTGTGAGTTGAGTGCATGGTGTAAGGTGGCAAGGGTTATTTGGTGCTATTTTTACAAGAAACGGGCTGATTTGTCTTAGGCCATT
>VUQG01004796.1:4028-44974 GCA_015106755.1 Etia nguti
AGAGTGGGAGGGGGGGGGGGGGGGGGGGTTCTCCATCTCTGAGTCTAAGACAGTAAAAGTTCATAATGTGTTTATATAACCTCGGTATTGCAGCTTCAGTTGATCATTTAATGTGCAGGAAATGTGCACCAAGCAGCAGAATTCACATGAAATACGGCCTCTATGATATAACCACTTGGCTCGTCATTGTATCAGGAGACTGTAGCTGGAGCTGCTTCACTGACTCTGAACAAAAGGCGAATTTAGAGATTTCTAAAATGTTTATTCAAGTTTTTACACCCAAAATGGCCGAATTTCAATGATTGTTTAGTAAATTTGACATTTACGAGAAAACGGGTCCCTCTCTGCTGTCTTGTAAACCCACTCCTGTTTTGTTTGTTTGTCGAGGGATCGCAAGAACAACACAACTAAATTCCTTTCCCGGGTGTACTTTCCTCACACGCTCTTCCAAAGCGAAGGTTTGTTCTGCTGTCGGGGCGCAGAGGTTCCCAGCTGTGCTGCTTTTTGACCAGTGGGAAGCTCTCTGGTTTGCTTCAGCCACTCGCTGACAAATCAGTGAATATCTCAAGATGATGTAGAGCTTTAAATCTGTCAGAAAAGTCAGCGAAACGAGTCCCAAAGCACATATAGAAACAAATCAATTATGAACTGCTGGATTTGATGGGAAGTTTGCTCTACCTCCTGAGATGGGACTTCAAGATCTATAACTCTGAGCAAAAAAGACATAAAACAGTGCATAAGGAGAAGCTAAAGGCACTGAAGAGGCAAAGGCTTTCTCATTCTCAGACATAAAACACATCGTTACCAAGAAGGAATCTCTGAGTTCTTTAGATGTGTTTCTAATAAAGGTCAAATCATCATTCATAGTCATAAGATCGTTGAGTCAGAGAATCTCATTTGTTACTGATAAATGAACTTAAACTCATGGCACCTGCCTTGTGATTTCCCTCCTGTGTAATGCAGCTTGAATAAATGTTTAGCTGTGGACCGTAAAGTAAACTGTTCAGGAGATGAGATCACCATCTCCAGTTTAATCTCTGTAAAAATGGCTTCAAATCAGGGCAAATCAGGGATTTTTTAAAACAAGACACAGGTGGACCATGAACCAGGCACCAGGGGCCTACTGGGAATCAGAAAAATCTACCATGAATAAAAATTGGCTGTAAATATTGTGAATGATTTTCTGGCTCTTGTGCATCATCCTGTGCCCTCACACGGATGGTATTACATAAAAAGAGGCAGTGAGCAAGAATAAAGGATGTGCTGGCAGTGAAAGACCTTTTAGGATCCAACTATCCTTAAAAAACCCAAAGTAAAAGCAGTCTTTGTGCAGAATCATGTGCATGATATTACTGGATCTGAAGTTTTTGATATTGCAGCTAATTTAATCACTTCATATGCTGGCTGGTAGTCTCTATAGAAACACAACATCAATTCTTAGTAGATCACTCTTTTACACTTATAATCTAAATCTGAATAATTAGTTTAAATAAGTAAATAAAGCTTTACATGTCAGAAACAAAAAAAACACAAAAAGTACAATATTTCCCTTCAAATATTTAATGGAGTAGAAGAAGAACGTTAACATGAAGTGGTCATACCTCAGAGCTGGCACTCAGTTTCTCGTTCCTCACAAGCAAAAATTCACCACATCCTGCTGTGGATGTTTCCTCCTGTGAAAGTTTTAAATCAGGCGGGGAATCAGAGCAGTCTAAGCAGGCCTCCTTTTGCCAGCCCACCTCCTACAACTCATGTGGGGGGACACCGATCTAGTCGAGACTCGAGAGACACAATCTCTTCAGGATGTCCTGAATCTGTCCACGGGTCTCCTCCCAGTTAGACAAGCTCAAAACAACTTGGAGGCATCCAGGAGGTGTTGTAGTTTGATGTCTGAACCACCTCTGCTTGACCCTTTCAGCTCTACTCTGAGCTCCGTGACCCACAGCTCATGTTTATAGGTGCAGGCGGGAGTGTAGGCAACAGTATTTCTGCAGACACCGTCCAAATCCTTCTCAGTCTCCTGCTCCAGACTCTGAGGTGCTTGAAATCCTTCCCTGGAGGCCACGACTCGTTCCCACGCCACCCTTTTTTGGCTGAGGACCGTGCACTCAGACGTGGACGTGTTAGTTCTCATCCCAGGAGCTTCTTCTCGCCTGAAGACTGTCTCAGTGCTCGACAAAGCCAACAAAAACACAAGCGCCATATAAATGTGCATATATCACATTAGATCTGCAAAAAGCATAGACCAGTGCCCCTTTTTTCAGTTTAAATTTTGTGCCAGTTCAGTTAATGATCTGTTCCACGCAAGTCTTCTTCTTTGAGTTAATTTAGCTCTCTGTTAACTTAACCCTCTTTCGTTTGATACACACGGAGACTCATTTAGTGATGTACAAAGAGAAATATATTTCTAAACTGAGAAAAATGTAGAGTTTGAGACTCGAGGTCTCCGACTGCACCGAAGCAATCTGTAATTTGATGTCTGACTCACTTAAAAAGCTTTTGACAACAAAAACAGATCCAGCTGGATTTACAGTACGAGCTGGATTCAGTTTTAAATTTCACCTCCGTCTCAAGATGCACATCAATGTTCTAAAGGAGGTCAGCGACACACCACCAGAGACGTTTCCAGGCTTCTTCCTCACAGAGAAATTTAGCTTTTGCTTGGTGACAACATCCAGCAGCACGACGGTGAGTTTGAGGAGTCCCACGTTTGACCGCTGACATCACATTCCCGCACGCTTACTCGATAATCATTAGCAGTGGAAGTGAGTTGAAAAGAAGCTGCGGGCAGTATGAGAAGAATTTGGGGGGGGGGGGACGCTGTGTCTCTGAGATGTTATGACAGTGTTCCCCCAAACAACGTGTCACAGCCGAGGCATGATGTCAGCGCTGCAAATCTGTCTAACGGAGCTCCGATCCACTCGCTGCACCAGATGTGCGCGCCAGAGGACCGAGAGCATCTGGTGTCGTGCGGCCTTGTTGTTCTTAGCATCAGTCATGTGATACCAGACGGGACGCTTGTTTGTTTTATGGATGAGCTCAGGGTTTCCTCTCAAGTTTGGGAACATAGTGAAAAAGCGGGGCTTCTTCATCAGTCCAGTTCTGGGCTAAGGCTGCTGTTTTTCATATGTATAGTAGAGAAAATAGGTCAGCTTTATACTGGGGTGAAAACTCTGAAGGTCTGCAGACTGAAGTCTGATCAGTGATAAGCAATGGGATGATCCAACTGCCCTTCAGACATGCAAAACACAAAAAAGGGGGGCAAAAATGCAGATAGAGGGCAGAACACACGAGGAAACGATTAAAGGCAGGTGAAATCCATCAGGGAGGACCAGACGAGCACAACGGAAGGCAAAGGCAGGAAGTCAAATTAGACCAAGACACCAGAGAAATCTCACCTTCAAAATAAAACGGGACACGGAGGCCAACGCTAGATGAGTCACGAGCGAGGATACATAGAAGGAAAACGCTGGGGAGACTAAAATGATCAATTCAAAACTCAGTAATCTCACATGAGCCACAACTCCACATTACTAGAATGACAAGGAAATCTGCAGAGAAATCCAGGATATCTTTTCCTTCTCAGGCTTCACTTAAGCTAATATCAGGCTAAAACATCACACCAAGGGACTTGTTGACTTGTCAAGTCAACCCATCATTCATCAGTCCATTTGTCCGAGTTTACATGAAAGGTGGTGGCAGTACAATATGTGACCAATCACAAGCCTGGACAGGTCTGTTGGTTGGACTAGATCATATTTTCATATTGTGCACATTAAAGAGAATTTGACAGATTACAGCTGTTATTCCATTAAATTCGTGTTTACATGTGTAATAAATTGATCTCTTATCTCAAACATAACCTGGCTCGGAGCGAGTTACATCTGAAGCACGTTGCCATGGCACCACCTTCATAACACTGAAAACACAGGATTAACCTTCGAGTTTCTTTGCCAAGCTGCAAGTCATCCTTTGTTGGACAAGCCAAAATTTTGCAATATTAAACTAGAAAAACTCAAAAGCACACATAAAAAACTTTTTGTGACATATTTCACAAAAAAACTCAGATAAATGGTTCCTGTGTCATCTTATTTCTGAGGGGTTAAGACTTTAGATGAATATTTGGCTCATTTACTGAGTGCTGCGTTAGAAGATGAGCAGCGAAGTTACCTCATATTTAAATGATTCTCTGGTTAAAAAACAAAAAAAATGTCTCAAGTACAGTACCCACAGGAGTCACTGATTGTTTTATTAACACACTCCACTGTCTCTAAACAAGACACTGACCTTCTGTATATTTCCCAGAATAAAAAAAAAAAATCCAAATACCTAGAATACTGATGTAAATGGGATGTGATACCTCCAGTAATTTATCCCTTAGCTACCACAAACTGTTTATGCCCTTCGTGGATGTGTTTACAGCGCTGCATCCACTGTGTGATGGACTGCAGAGTTGTTTGCTCAGGATTTCTCAGTCTACTAGGATTCAAATCTCTCAGAGAAAGAAGTCTAAATGATGTCATTCTACTAATAAGCAGTGGATGCCTCTCCAAAACATGCCACGCTGAGAACCGCTGTGCACTTAAGGGGTTTGCTTTAATTTTCGAAGGGCTGAGGGATCGGAGCCCGGATAAGCGATCGCGCATTTAGAGGCTGAAATGTTTTTAGCCGGTGTGGCGACACCTATGGTCAGCGGCGGTAACTGCAGATGACATCAAACACTTGCCAGAGAAGATCAGCTGGTGTTTGTTTACAGCACAGGCAAACAAACTCATGTTGATTTAATAAATAAGTCAGTCAGTCAATAATCGTCTGTTTTCCATCGTTTCATAAGTGGCTGTGATGTGATTCATGCTGTGGTTAGGAGGTGGAGGTGTGCAGCTGTTCATTGCTCTCCAAATATCTGAACCTGACCAGCTGCAAACAGTAAACAAAATGTCTTTCATGGCACATTGTTCCCCCAATTTTCTTTTATTTTCATGTGATCTGTGTTCCTGCAGAGGAACATCTAATGTAAAGTAGCAGTAACCCAACACAACTCATTACTACCAATAAAAAATATACATATAAATCCATCCACTTCAACTGCGTGGAGTTTTTAAGGGGCAGAAATACAGAAGCAAACATTGGCATGCACCCGTCTTTCTGTCTCAGAGACATGAAAACAGTAATCAGAACTATTAAGGAGCAAAAAACTGGGATTTCTTTATTATCTCCGAGGGTTCATTTGTTGTGTAGTCAGCAGAAATCACACAGACATCAAGTAAACAGCTGTCAAAGTCCAGAAAAAAAACAGCAACATTAAAAACATACCGTACAGATCAGTACAGCTGGGACAAATGAGTTTTGAGTGTGTTTGCTCTGCACTTTGACGTAATGGATCTGTGACCAGGCAGGAACATGTTGAACTCCTTTAAACAACGAGCGGCTACGTGACCGTCACATCCGTCGCTTCCTGGAAATGCTCCCATTTTGTTTAAAATCAATTCAGGTGTTTTATACGACATTTCCCAAATGCTCCCTCTACTCCGTCCTGTTCTTTAATATCAAGATTTATCACAATGGACATAAAAATGAGGAATTATGGAGCTCTTTTCTAAAATAAGTCTACTACAAAGAGAAGAAATTCCATACCAAACTGTTATACAGGTACATGTGAGGCCCCTGAAAAGGTTTTTATCTCTATAAGCTATCGTGACATTGTCATTTTGCCTGGGGACAACAGGATATAATTACCTTTTTTTTTTTTCTTTTTATCATTTATGGACCTATGACACCTTATCAAATTATCCAGTCATTTGAATTTCATGACAGTAAAATCTAATTTCAATCCACAAAAGCTGAATTCAGTTCAATTCAGTTTTGTGTACATAGCGCCAAATCACAACAACAGTCACCTCAAAGTGCTTTATACTGTAAGGCAAAGACTCTACAATAATAAAACGAATATCCCAATAATCAAAACAATCTCCTTTGAGCCAAGCACTTGGTGACAGTGGGAAGAAAAAAAATTTTTAATAGGAAAAAACCTCCGGCAGAACCAGGCGCAGGGAGGGGAAGCCATCTGCTATGACCGGTTGAGGGGGATGGGAGGAAGTAATTATTATAATGTCAAAACATTAAAACATAAAACAAACATTAAAAACAAAAACAAAAAACCTTTTTATTTCACAGTTGGCAGCAAATGTTTCTCTCATTTGTGTTTGCCATCTGTGGCGTTCTTCTTCATGAGTCAGCCACCTGTCACTAAGCTCTGATAAACTACTGTGTTTCTCTGATTCTCACTGCCGACATGTTTCCTGTGAACAGACGCAGGTTGGAGGGAAGAAGACGAGCGTCATCCTGCAGAAGCTGGAGCCCGACACGCCGTACTCCGTCAGCGTCGCAGCGGTGTATCCCACCGGCATCAGCAAAGATATCTCAGAAGAAGGGAGAACCAGTAAGAGTCTAACGTCACATCCAGAGACAAAGAGTTTCACATTAAATATCTGCTGTAGTGAAAACTGCTTCCTACATGAATACAAGTTACTTTCAGTTGGACAGATTTTTTTAATGAAAAAAAAAGAAAACATAACGTTTTCTTGGCTCAGAATTGGTCTTTTGGGGTTACGTAGTTAAGCCAATGAGTCTCTCTTACCTTACTAAGCAGGAGTCTGTACATTCCCTGCTATCTCTGGCCGTTAGCTAAACAAAAGCACATTTGTCACAGTAAGCGAAACCACACCTAGAAGAAAATCTTAATAAAACACATTTTTAAAAACACCATCGTATTAAATTTTGTGATAGAAAGATCAAAACATCATTATGAGGTGGCACTTTTTTTTAATACCCTGAAAAATGAAGAGCAGCAGCTTGTTTAGTGCAGAACAACAACTACCCTGTTTCAACTCTAAAAACCGTATTCCCACACAGAAAAACTGAATTGTCAGTCATATTTTTGAGGGGAATGTTTTCTCCAAGAGAAACGTTGTTAAAGATCAAGAACGATCTTGAAGTAGAGTGACTCCTCGTTGGCTTTGAAAAGAGCCAGCTGAGGCTTTTGATCGCAATCCTCCAGGAAAAGATGGAGGACAGAAAAGTGAAAGCTCGCTCTGTTTCACCTGTGTTTGTGTTCCTGCAGAGCCTCTGGGCGGAGTCAGGAACCTGCAGGTGCTGAACCCAACCATGACCACCCTGAATGTGCGCTGGGAACCTGCCGAGGGCCGAGTGAAGGAGTACAGAGTCATCTATGCTCCCGCTGCCGGAGGAGATGAGAGCATGGTAGGACGATCGTCAGCTTCCTATCAGACGTGACTTTGAATTACTCACCAGTTTGCCTGATCATGTCTGAAACTTTTAAGCCTTTAAAGACTCATTTTAAACGTTTATAAGAAATCTAATACATATTGTATTCAAAAAAACTTGACTCATGCCCCCTGTTACATGCAACAACTAGAGATAAAAGACTGTGTTTCACAGCTGGAGAGGAGAATTTACCCTAAGCTCGATGTTATTTCTGATTACATGTTTGCATCAGAGCAGCTAATTTGTGTAATTTGTTGCTAAACCTAGGAAACTGTGTCAGCGGGCACAACCACGACCATCCTGCGAGGCCTGCAGCCCGACACGCTCTACACTGTGACCCTGGTGCCGGTTTATGCTGCAGGAGATGGAAAGAGGATGTCTGAAAATGGAAAGACAAGTAAGGCTGAACCCCCCGCACCCCCAAAAAACACCTCTGGGGATATTTCTAGGTATCCGTACAACTACAAAGAATTCACGACCCTGTCAGGACCCTTTACACAGAGTCCATCTTCTCTGATACACCCCATCAATTTCAAACCATTTCGGGGACAGGTGCAGTTTTATCTGGAGAAAGGAATTTTATTTCAGACCACACAGTTTTAGGGACAACCTGACGAGGCTCTCCTTCTGTTTTGTATTTGTGCCACTAATAGAAACTCTAAGGTGATGTAATGCCCGGCCTGTGGTTTGTAGTGCAGCATCCGCTCTTCTGGTCCTCTGTTTTCTTGTAATCCGGTCCAGGCTGCTTCATTTTCTCTCTTCACTGCTTTTGCATTGTGGTGGATGCATTAGATCAAGTTGAGAGAACTGCAAGTAAAGATTTTCATATTGTGTTCTGACAAGTCAAAAAGTGGTGTTTGCTCCTTTGAGTACAGGCTCTGTGACCTGATTTGTGTTTTCATCTGTTTTTTGGCAGCGTAACTCTCACAGATGATATTTATATTGCTGATATCTTATCAGTGCTTTTTTTATGGCAGAGCCCAGTGCTCCATTCATGTGTAACCAACATAACATAAAGTTATATTTGGACCAGTCAAATTACACGTGCTTCCAAATCTCCTTTTTTTTATGGGTCATATTTCTAGGGGAAACGTGGCTCAAAGAGAATTCCTTCCTGAGCCCTGAAGATGATTACAGACACAACAAGAACTGAAATATCAGATTATCTGAAATAACAGATTTTCCAGTTAATGTGGGGAACCTACGAGTGTCCTCTCTGCCCTGTGCTTAGTCTGCTGGGAGGTTGTTTTGAGACATGGAGACACTAAACAGCAGATGTCAGTTGTGCTCATTAAAGAAAGGATATCGTAAAAAAGAAGAAACAACACCAAAACCACCAGCACAAATGAATAACACCTTCACTTTATAGATCGAGGAATAGCCTTGTTCCCCTCGTCTTTTCTTATTGTGAAAAACAAAATGAAATCATGATGGAAGCACGACAGATTGGAGTCATTAATTCAGGCTCTTTACATGGTTTAAATCTAAAAACTCTTATTGTTTAGGACCTCTGGGAGGAGTAAAGAACCTGAGGGTGTCTGACCCCACGATGACCTCTCTGAATGTGAACTGGGACGCCGCTGACGGAGCTGTTCGTCTCTACAAGGTCTTCTATGTGCCCAAAGCTGGTGGAGAAGAGCAGATGGTGAGGCTCCACACATGCCGTACTGCTTCCTTTCTTCAGGAAACAGCCAGTTATGAGCCAGAAGCATTTAAGCAACCTTTTATTTCCTGATCTTGCCGAACAGGAACAAGTTCCTGCGAGCACCACAAACATCATCCTCAGGAACCTGATGCCCGATACTCCGTACACAGTGTCGGTATTACCCGTTTACCCTGCCAGGGAAGGCAAACGCCAGTCTGAGGATGGAAAGACATGTAGGTCACGGTGGAAGATTTTTAAAATAAACCTTACATAGAAATTCATTCTCATTTAATCGCTCATCACGTTTGCGCCCCCAGTGCCATTGAGTGGAGTACGCGGCATTAGTGTGACCAACCCGACCATCACCACCCTCACCGTGACCTGGGATCCTGCTGATGGCAACGTTCAGGGATATAATGTCATCTATGTTCCTGTGGATGGAGGCCTGGAGATTAAAGTAAGTTCTTCTCTCTTCATAGAATTTATCAGACAAATCCTGATAACTGATTTGTTCTAAAGACTGCAGAAGGCTGTAAATGGATGTAGCCACGCAATGTCATTCACTGGTTTGTGGATTATCATTTTGGAGCTTCGCTCCAATGATGCTGTTTTTTTGACATGGTGTGCCTGCATCGCTCTGCGGGTTTGTGTCAAAAACACTCGGTGGTGGAGGGATTTCTGAGATGATCCAGTCTCTTCCACTCGATTTGAAAAGAAATGCATGAAAGGAAACAACCCAACTGAATTGGCCAATCACAGTCATGATCAGCTGCGTTAGCGGGACATGTTCAGAAATCAGAAAAACTTTATTAATCCCAGAGGAAGATACACAGGAGGAAAAAAACAGTCATCAGCTTTGTTATTAATCTGCATCCACAGTAACAGACAAGTAAAATACTTTAAATTAATTCACCAAAACTGAACCACAGACATCTCGGATGGTCTGCAAGTAATTTGTACATCCAGTATGCATAGTTGGTGCACTGTAATGTAAACTACTTCAAGTCTGCACAGTCAAAAAGAAACAAGTGCTAACAGTGCTAACAGTCTTATAACAAAATGTACTCACTGGCAGATATGTGAACTCAGAAACTAAAAAGTTTGTTTGAATCAAACCCTGGTCGGTTTTGCTCCTTGGTGCGGTTCCCTTGTGAAGATGTGAACACAATAATCGCACCAGGGTTCGAACCACAACTGCTCTGAGACCCCGTCACCCTCCGAAACCTCCAGTAGTTGGCCCAGATAAACTACTTCATATAAATCATGAGATTTGTAGCAACGCATGTTGGATCACTTGGAGAATTGGTGTGTGAAAAGAAACCAAATTATGGGTAAAAGCTATACATTTGCAAACTCATCTGGTTCGTATCAGAGGAAACGAACTATAGGCCTGAAAAATCAGAGTCAGAGGAGCCACAGCTCTAACTTTAAGCCTTAAACAGTCTTCAAATGAATAAGTTATTTTTAAAAAGCTCCCTTGTGCAGTTTTTATGAAAAGGGAGCTATCCACAGAGACTACAATCATTTTTGCAGCTGGCTGTAAACATGTTTATTTCTGCTGTAAAGCTAGAAGTTTAAACATGGGACTCTATGGAAAATGACTCGGTTTTGGAGCCAGCCTCAAGTGGCCGTTAGAGGAACTGTAGTTTTTAGCACTTTCTCCTCGGCTTCATCTCTCTGCCTGAGGTTTAATATCAGTCAGTGCAGATTCTGAAATGAGCAGTTTTTAGATTGACATTAGCTTGTTAAATATCTGAGTCCTAATCAGCGTGCTCACTCTTTTCTTTTCCTTTTGCTGACAGCAGCATCGCTCTGTGACAAGCTCTCTGTCATCACGTGACACTGACAGACCTTTCTTATGCCTCTGAGGTGTTTTTACACTTGACAAAATGCTGGAGGGAGTTTGGTGAAACTCTTTTAAAGCTTGTAATAAATAAAAGTCTGAAAAATTTTCCAGGAAACGGAAATAAAAAAAATCCAAGATGCTCGGCAGAAGTTTAAAAAAGACAAAACGATCAAAGCTCTCAGCAGAGATTTGGTGATGTCATGCTTTTTGACAGGATAATCCCGTCATGCAGTTGCCACACAAAACCCTCTAAATCCTTTCTGGCAACGTGAATCTCGCATTGTTGCATGACATGTTTGTGGGTTTTATCTTTCTGCAGTGCCATCAACACAAAATAACAGCTGCGAACGCAGCCGACTGATGATTTGGCCACTCGGGTTTGTCTCCTCAGAAGCGGCTCATTTATCGTTGTCGATTACACAAGCTTCATCCCTCAATTAGCACGTCAACGTCAGTTTTACAAAGGAATTTCAAACTGCTCGACCAAAAGAATCTGACTGCTGCTCGCGTGGTTTCGTCTCTGCTGTAAAAGTAAACAGCAAACAGTCGGAAATCTGAAATGAATTCACAAACCAAAACGCTGCGCACACAAAATGTCAAATAAACTATAAATACCAGGAAGAAATATTTACCAGAGGAACAGGTGTTAAAGGTGTTATTTGTTTCTGCTGGTCTACGGTGGCCCTGAAAACAACAACAACAAGGAAACTAAAGCAACATTTCAGAAAATGCAATAAATAAAAAACTTGAGGAACGTACGAATGTTTCTAGTGTTTAAATGTTTTTCAAACCGCTCCTGAAAGCGGAATAAAAACTGGACCACCGTAAAAATCTAGAGGTCTTGTGATGATCCAGAGGCTGTTTCAGAAGATTATTCTGCTCTAAAAACAAAAAAGGGATTTTCTTTTTAAAACACAAGAAATATTTCAGCTTTTAAAAATTCCCACGTTAGGCATTAAGGTAAGCTGATTTGCTGTTTTCATGAGACTCAGCTGCTTTCTCAGGAAGACTTTTGTGTTTTGGCCTCGTTGAGGTCAAACATCTGGACTCTCTGGGATTTAGCTTCAGGACAAATCTAATGCATCTTTTCATAGGAGTCTGTTTCTGAGAGTACCACCACATTCGTCATGAATAAACTGCTGCCGGACACCCGCTACACCGTCACCGTGGTCCCCGTCTACGCAGAGGGAGACGGACCCAGCCTGTCTGAGACCGGCAAGACGAGTGAGTATCGAGGCTTGAGGTCACGTGACACCCGTAGTATGTTGGTAAATGTGCTCAGAAGGACATTAAAAAACACCCGAGCCTTAAAGAAACCATTAAACAGAGTCTGACTGAACTGAGAGCCAACTGAGGAGGAAGACTGGCTCGGCTTTGGCTTACTGCTCTTTGCCATATTACATCAATAAAAAACATTTTTAGCAGATTACAATGTTTTCAGAGGAACACGTAGCCGACCTGAGCTATGTATTGTCTTGTAACATGTTAAATAGGGACCTGTTTCCAGTCGGGCGTTCATCCTGGCAAAAGCAAATTCAAATACACAGAATATCCCATTTTCTTCCATTTTGCCTCCCTCACCTGGTGGGATGCCTCGTTTGTATTGGCCATGTGGGTGTTTGTCACAGTGAATAGCAATGAAAGCTTAAAAAAGCAATGAAAAATGGCATGGCAAGGTACAAACCACTGGAAATAATGGGTTCAGAGAACAGCCGGGCCAATGCTGATCCCGGCCTTCAAGCCAGTCCAGACTAGACATCACGTTAACGGAATATTTTCTGTCACTGACAGGAAAATCTGAAGGCAGTCTGCCATTTTCACAGGTTAGAACAGTGATGGTAGATCTACCATAGCGTTCAGTGATTCACATGCAACATTTTTAAGAACAGTACTTGCGGCGTCTCGTTTGTAACATTAAATGTACATGGTAGAGTCTTCCATCGAGTGTCCTTACTCCAGGGTCAGAGGTGCAGATGGAGGGCTTACTGCAGGATTTTCTCTTTAAAAAGTTTTTGCAGCATCACAAAGTTCCCTATTCAAAGACTTTGAAACTGATCACCAGAAACCACATAACCTTTGACTACACTACAGATATGTCGCTCAGATCCAGGCACTGACTGACTTCCTGTTCTGGCTGTACTTCTGTTCAGAGCCACTGGGCTTTGTGAGGAACCTGCAGGTGACTGACCCCACCACCAGCACCTTGAACGTCCGCTGGCTGCCGCCCGAGGGAAATGTGCGCGAGTACATCGTGATCTGGGTGCCGGCAGCTGGAGGAGAGCAGGATGTGGTAAGGATGTTGAAATTTCTTCTTACTTTAATCACTTTAAAAATCCTTGTGGGCAAAAAGCCAGTGCAACGTGCTCCTGTGTGTGTAAAATTGGACCTCTGATGAATCAAAGTGAGAGGTCTCGTCTTTAAGGGGAGATCAGGTTCTTTGCCGTGTGAGCAAATCTTATTTTTTCCTTTTGGCTCTTGCTGTGGTGTCGAGTCAGCGGCATGAGGTCGTTTCCAAGGCAGTTACACGCCAGAATGTTGTTTTCTTGGGAAAAGTTGTAAGATCACGATATCAAAAGATGAAAACCACCAGATGATGTTGTTGCCTTTTTTGAAAAATTACGTTTTCTTGCAAATAATGGAAAACATTTGACAGAGAAATGAGATCTACTGAGTCAGGAGGAAGTTTGACTGTTTTCTGTGAAATTGTGGTGATATCTTGTTTAGTTTCATTACTCCAAAGGTTAAGTCAGAAAATGCCATAAAATAAGATGATTTGATTTTTTTTTATTTCATTATCTCAGCGTTTTGGCACATTTTAGGAAAATTAGATTAAATGGACAAAGAAGAAGAAGAAATTTGAAAGTGCAGCAGAGGCCTGAAGGAGTGCATGCAAAGGAAGGCTCGCTCTAGTTTTTTCTATCTGAAGCCCCATCCTGTCCCAGGACAGCCTTTAAAGTGGTAGCCCTGTGCAGAAATCCATCTTTATCTCCGAGTTTTAACTGTTCCTGATACTGAGTGAAGCTGCGTCCAAGAAAACATTAAACGGTGACATTGCTCATTTTGAGAATCTGTCTGCGGCTGCCAAAGCGCTCATTTGTTCTCCAGATCAAGGAGTTCACCCAGTTCAAAGTCGTTTCTTCTCCCCCCAACTCAGGACTCGGTTCCTGGAACCGCCACCAGCACCGTGCTCAAGAACCTGGAGCCAAACACAGAGTACACTGTTACCGTGGTGCCCGTCTACCCCGAGATGGAGGGAAAGCCCATGTCCGAAAACGGGAAGACAAGTGAGTCCCGCTGACTGATTTACAGCTAAAACTTGTGGTTTGAAGTAATTTTACTCGTTTTTTTGTCTTATTTATAAGGAAAAATAATGAACTGCTACATCTACATGGGCCCAAGACCTAATGAAGATGTATGATTACAGTTGGAAACTCTGAAATGTTAAAATATGAAGTGACAAGAGACAAACAGAGACATAAACATAAAACTGAAGATTTCTGTCAGATGGTTTTTGTGGGAAAGCCAGCTTGAAATCATCCTAAATAATGAAAATACTTCAGATGATTAAAAAAGTTTCTTTAACATCCAAAGCTAAATGGAAACACTAAAATTATGGCAGCTTAGTCAGGCTGTTAAGTGGGCATTTTCTTTTTGCGGCAGCTTTGAAGACTAAACCTGATATATCACACACATATATCACAAACAAATCACAGACATAGCCCGAGTTAAATTCCACCAGTAAAAAGCAGCAGTCATTGCCTGATTTACATTTGGCTGATCTTCCCTTCATGGTTCCGTCCTTTCACCTGGATTTAACGGAGGGGGAATGTTGAAAAACGACTAATGCTAAAACCTGAGTGCATGCACTGTCTTCAGGCTCGGACGCTGTGGCCTTACAGGCTGCTGTTAGGTCTCTGGGTCTTCGTAATGCTCTCACTGACAGCAGTGATCCTGGACATCAGAGTCAGGCAGTGATTTATGAATAGCATCAGTGTCTAGAGATGCAAAAGGAGGCCACACTGAAGGTGCAATCCAGCAAATTTAAATCAGGCATAGCAGGAGTCCTAATGGCCCTTTGTAGAAATCCCAGTTCTCAGAGTTAAACAGCGTTTTTCATGCTCATCATCTTTCATGAATCAAGCATGGGCTTGATTTTATGTTGGGAATAATCTAAAGACAGTTCAAGTATAAATCTAAGAATATTCCATGAGTCCCTAGGGCTGGATGTCGGTAGGAAATATTCAGGGATATTTTAGATACCGTGTAAGCACTGAGTGCCTTTTCCTCCTTCTCAGATCCTTTGGGTGGAGTGAAGAACTTGAAGGTGATCGACCCGACCATCAACACTCTGACAGTGCGCTGGGATCCAGCAGTGGGCAACGTCCGGACCTACAAGGTCTTCTACACGCCCCAACCAGGAGGAGAAGAACGGATGGTACAAAACAAACGCAAACTGTTTTATGGGCCAGGGTCTTATCTTGGTTCAGTTACTCAGTAAAAGTAACTGTAATCAGGTAATCTGCTAATGAAGGCTTTGGCACTTTGTTGAACAGGAGGAGGTGTCAGGCGGCACCACCACCACCATCCTGAGGAACCTGGACCCTGACACCGCGTACAACGTGGCGGTTGTTCCAGTCTACCCAGATGTGGAGGGCATAAGGCAGGAGGAGAAGGGAAAGACAAGTGAGTGGATCACTTAGGGTTTTCACAAAGGGGAGCAGCATTTGTTCAGATTCCTGGAGGCATGTGTGTGTTGCTCCATAAAGAGTCAGATGATCAAATCTTGTTTCAGACAGACAGACAGGACCAAACAGGAACAGTGGGATTTTCTTAAACCACAGACTGTGTGTAATAGATGGCATTACCTGGTGGTTTTAGTCCTGGCATTTTGAATCCTCAATGTTAGCAGTGTTTCCACGCAGTAAGCATGTCACAGTCAGACCTAGAGGAAATGATGACCTTGAGGCTTCTGAACAGGACTTCACAACCAATGGGTGATGTCACTACATCCATTTTTTATAGACGTTTTAGAATCTCTGTCATTTTAGACAGATAGACACGTTTGTTGGTCCTTGTGGGGAAATTCGATTGCAGAGGAAATCACATGACATTTCTTTGCACCTACATGGAACCACTACATCAACATAAAACACACTTACAGACTTTCATTGCACCGTAGGAATGTTTTGGCCTGTCCACCTGGGCAACCGTTGATGGCAGAAGCATCAAAAGGCAATTTTTTTTTATTAGGCATTTCCACTTAGGCCCCGCCCTTTCTGAGTATTTCCCCAACGATCCCACATGTTTTCATATTCACCATCCAGCGGCGGTTATGCAGTTATTAGTTTGGACTGCTTTGATAATCTGTCCCTGATGGTGCGTTCGAGAGCCCTCTCCAAAGAACGCGTGTTTTATTGCATCTATAAAATTGATTCTTTTCGTGCTATTGTTTGCAAGACTTATTTATTTACGGGATCTTTGTCAGTATTTGAACTTTATTTTTATTGCAGCGCAGCACATGACGGAAACACTCACAGACACAGAGGAGGTCATTTTTACAGAAACAGAAAAAAATAGAAAATGAATGAAAAGTAAAACAACATGCTCCTACTGCCCATCTCTCCATAAGTAACATCTCCACTGCGTCGCCTGTTTCATGTCTTTGAACTGACACACTGGGTTTCCCATCATCATAGATGAGTTTTTTTCTCTGTTTTTGTGGGTTTACCACACTTTTCACTACATAGTAAGACCAAATGAAGCACAGCCAGTGAAGACAGATGACAGTTTTGTCAAATATGTGATCCTCACTTCCTGCTTTTCTCAGAAGTTTATTTTGTCTTCTGTTAAACCTCATAAATCTTTTCTTCTTATGTCAGTAGAGGTTGATGTTTTGACCACACATAAATGGTGTTTGCCTCACCGTGAGATTGAGGCTGTGTTTTTGCTCTTTAAAAACAATAGAAAAGGTGATTGATGCTTTCTAGCAGAAAGTCTTTACAGATAAGCTCGAGGTAATTCCTCTGTTTCGATTTCTATCTGTCGTGCATTACCAGAACCATCTGATTGGCCCCAAGTTCATTCTGCACACTTACAGCCAGAGTCATGAAGAGTAAGCTGACTCATAGCACACACCAACTAAAAGTGCTTTTTTTTAAGTGTTCTTTCCAATAATCTCCTTTTTTTTTTAACCATCATTTTTACCGGCTGTGTGGAAAACCTGCCAACAATGTAGGGTTTACAGTCGAATCATGAGAAAAACCACCTTAAAAGTCTGATGTTTTCAGCCAGACAGCAAGAAAATAGTCCCCGTTTATATGAACGCTTGTGGCTCACAAATGAATGCCAGAAAGTTTAGGCAACTTCCCTGAGTCTGACACATCTGGACACTCCTGATGTGGCAAACGCATCCATCTGGAGCACCCTGCAGGATAAAACAAATGCTAAGGGATATTTGCAGCAGCTATTTAAACTTTTTTTATTGGAGGAATTCTTTAATGTCTAAAAAAAAGTTTAATAGGGTTTCTTTATGGAATACCAGAAGGTTTAGACAGGCACAGGAAGGAAAGAAGACACTCCTCTGTGACTGACAGCCTCCCCGGCTTTGAAACATCTGGTCCATCCTGATGAGGTGAACTCCACCCGCCCGGATCATGTCAGGCTGTGATGTGTCCCGTCTGTTTCAGAGCCTCTGGGCGGAGTGAAGAATCTCCAGGTGACCGACCCCACCGTCAACTCGCTGAGGGTCCGCTGGGACCCGGCCGAGGGCGACGTCAGACAGTACCAGATCATCTACGTCCCCGCCGCCGGAGGAACGGAGAGCGTGGTGAGCTTTTACTGACCTCATAATCCCATCAAAGAAGGCAGGTCAGGTTTCCATAAATGTTAGCAGCTGCTGGTTTTTAAATTATTTCTGTTATAAATGTCGAACCTGTTATGATGAAAGATGAACTGAATCAAATCTGACTAAATTCAGCTGAGTTCAGACTTTTCTCGGGAGCACACAAGTGCACCGAAGCCTTATAGCATCTTCCTTTCATGACACAGAAAACACAATCATTCTCACAATCATTCTCACTGGGAGCATAAATTAAATCGCAACGGGACGCTAATCACTTAATTCTTCTATAGTTTTATAGCGTCTTTGTTTGCGAGTTGATGCCTAGAACATTAGCAGAGAATGAGCGAGTGTGACGAGCTGACGTGAGCAAACAGAGTTCAAGTTAGTTTACTTCATTCGTCTCCAAACCCATAAAACCATCGAAGTGCGTGTTTCTGTTTTGTTTTTTTTACAGTATTAGAATAAATTATGCTAGTTTCATTCTCACGCTGCGTGTGAGCTGATTTCAAGAGTTCTGGGAAATTTAAACAAATGAGTAAGTGGAGACAGAGAAGAGCTGATCATCAGGGAGCCTGTTCACTTCCTGTTAATCCAGCTGTGTTGACCTCTACATCTCGGAGTGAAAATAAAACCTGACTTACTTCAGTGTCGCTCCCATCATTGTGCTGAGGTGGCCAAAGAGGATAAAAATAAGTAAGACACCCCACTATTAAAAATGTGCAAAGGCACCCATGTGAAGAAGAAGTGTCTAAAACCAGAAACGGAGACACTGACTGGCCCCAAACATCTGTTAGTGAGATGACCAGGAAGCTGAGTTACAGCTGAACCAGCCAAACACAGACAAGAGGACAGGGCTTAATCCTTGCTTCACTTCAAAGTCTGAGATGATGAAGTTATACTTCAGAACAACACAGATCGCGCCTTCATTTTGATGAGGGACTCCCTCCACCATTCAGAAGCAGTCAACCATGAGGAGACACTGAATGCCCTTTAGTTTCTGGTTTCACCGTCACAGAAACTCCAAACGGCAGCTGTCGTGAAGCAGCTCACAGAAGTCTCAATGTGGAACTATATAAAAAATAAAAATAAATAAATAACAACATGAAGATTGTCTAAAGAAAAATGTTTACCCCATGCAAAGAGCTTTTTGGCTGGAGCAGCTCCGTATGGCCCCATTTATTCTGGATCTCGTGAGCAGCCCTCATGAGAGTGGGGGTTCTTTTGTATTTAGAAATTTATGGCAGTAAATGATGGACATTGGTTGGAAAACAGTATAATTTTGAGAATTGTGGCCCAAAGCACCTAAAAATATAAGTGCCTTGTGTAAGTTTTAGACTCCACCCAGCCTCGCTCAGAGCCACAGACTGCAAACTTTCCAAAGATGCCAACGTCTGTGGCTGGTTTGGGGGAAAAATCTCTTTTAAAAGCTGCTTAATTTCCAAAACATTTTGGGTGAGAATCCCTGACTGACTTTAAATGAACAAGTTAAAGCACATTATATACAATATAATCCTGGACAGTGATCATTTTTCTCACCTTACAGTGACATTAACCATGAGCAAAGCCTTTTAATCCCTCCAGCCAGTGAGATAAATAAATTACGTCCTCTGATAAATGGAAGTACTTAAAGTCACACGTCCATGGCTGATATTTGCTTATTAATTTTCCCTTCACAGACTCAGGTGTCTGGGATTACGACCAACACGGTGCTGAGAGAGCTGCATCCAGATACCGAGTACAAAGTGACGCTGGTTCCCATTTACCCCGACACGGAGGGAAAACGAGCGTCAGAGAACGGAAAGACAAGTGAGTGCATCAAAGTCTCTTTCTGGGATTCACGAGGCTGTGACTCAAAAATAAATCCACAGACTTGATACAGGAGCTACTTTTTTCCACAGAACTACACTCACCAACTGTATTTTGCAGTAGAAATCATAAATCTATCCATAAAAAGAGCCTCATGCTGATGACAGGATGCAAACCTTAAAGGTGGGCTGTAATATAAGCTGGCTGCATGCTTTTTTGGGAGATGGATGAAGATGAAAGAAAGAAAATAATTTCTGTATAAAACCTCTCACAGATAGGTTTTAGATTTTTTTTTATTGGATTATGATTTCTGAAGAAAAAGACTCTTCAGAAATCATAGTTGGAACGGTAACAATCTGTAAGAGTAGATAGCACTACTGGCCAGAGGAGAACACTCAGCTTTAATATATCAAGAACCAACATGACTGTTGCAGGAAGTTTAGCTAAAGAAATATATGAAACTCAGCAGATGTTGCTTCTCTGTGACATTTGACACTCGAGGAAACTGGTCTGAAATTTAACCGTCATGTTGTGCTCACAGAGGCTCTGGGCGGCGTGAAGAACCTCCAGGTCACCGATCCCACTACCAGCTCCCTGAAGGTGCGCTGGGAACCGGCAGAGGGCAACGTCCGGCAGTACCGCATCTTCTATTTGCCTGCGTCCGGAGGCGCCGAGGACATGGTTAGAGATCACACTGACTTCCTGGCCTGTCATGTGTCAGAAAGGGGAACTGGGCATTAGCTCAGACAGGCAAGGAAGCGATGAACAACCAAAGTAGAGTCACATCAGCTCATCTGTTGTCGGATACCTTTTTCTGCATATCGGGCATTATTTAATCTGCTTTAACTTGCCCAAAGCTGCTGCAGATTTCTGCAAGCTGCGTTGCAACCCACCTACACATCGGTATTTGCTTTTAGTGCAGTTTCTGATTCAACCAGTGTCATGTTTCTCATCACTCTGCCTGTTCTGTATAGGGGTCCGGCTAGTTTTTCACTCTAAGTCTAATTTTCCTGTTTCTGTGGATGGTTACTGCAGAATCAACGCCAGAATGGTCCTGCTGTTCTCCTCCTCAGATCCTCCACTTCTGCTTTCTTTTGACTGACAGCTGTGCTTCTGTGTACAAACAGGAGCAGGTGTCCGGCGGCACTACCAACACCATTCTAAGGAACCTGCTATCAGACACTCCTTACACGGTGACTGTGGTCCCAGTTTACCCCGAAGGAGAAGGTCTCCGCCAGTCAGACAAGGGAAAGACACGTAAGTCCTCAGAAGGAGAGCGTTTACAGGTTCACTGCCGCCCTGCCTGTGATCAGGTTTTTGAATTATCTGCAGTAAACATCAAAAACTATCAAGAAACAGAAAAGATGTCATTCACAGTGGCAGTGCTGCAGCTCCAGATGTTCCCGTTTGACAGACATGTCATTGAGAGCAGGCTTTAGAACTTTTCGGGGCGGCCTGGAAGCGATGAGAGAAAATATAAATGTTCCAGGATGATTTTAAACAGGTGCTGCTGCACATTATTGGACATCAAAGCATGAAAACATAACTAAATAATAAAAATTATGAGGCTGTAAATGAGCACAGTAGGGGCACTTTAAAACTGCTGTCGGTATCTCAATGGTCTGGATGAAGAAACACTCTTCCTTGAAGAGGAAAAAAATTGCTTAAAAAATGTCAGCATCAGCAAATGTTGGTTTTTAAATTGATCACAGAAAACAGATCTGAGCCGCAGGTCAGAAGCGAATGAGTCGAAATTTGAAGGTGTAACTTTGACTGTTGAGAATCTGCACAAGCGATGAAGTCTGAACTTCACTCCATCACCAGCAGCAAACAAAGGCCAGAGGTCATGGTTTTAATGGAGAGTAGTCAGTAAACCTCAAGTAGAAACAGAACATTCATGCCTTTCCTGAGATAAATAAAGGATAATATCATCATCTTATTATGTCTCCACTATAATGCAACCAAGACACAGGTTTAGTGTGTTTGCTCGCCTGCAGTGAACATGAACCCCCTCAACTCTGGACACAAATTACAGCTTCTTTTTAAAGTTTGACACCAGATACATTAACTTTATAGAGAAACCCTATCTTCCAGGTAAACCTTCATGGAAAAAGTACTGCAATCTGCAGAATTTGCCAGAACCTTTAAATCAGAAAAAAAAACCCTCCACCCCCCCTTCCCCACACACACACAGACACACACCTCATGAGGATTGGATGGAACATAAGAGAAGCTGAAGAAAGTGATTGATAGCAATGAAGTAAACAAGTTTAAAACTACCGTTTGAAGAATCTGTCCTTCCAGACACGGTCCTCCAAGCGTTTGTAGAACTGCTGGTTTGTCTGCATCTCTGTGGTTTGATGTCCTGTTGGGTTCCTTGGGTTTGTTTCTGCCCACACGGCATGCCACGCTCTGTCAGCAGAAATGCATCCTGGGGTTTTGACATGTGATGCCACTGGAGTGAGGCATGGAAACAATTCCACAGACGAGTCCAGCAGCCGAACTGGAACTGAATATTTTCTGTCCTGTCAGGATAGTTTGGGCAGGGGGGTGGGGGTTTGCACAACCCTTGCCTCATGCATTTTCAGTGTACATGGAGCATTTACACTCGTCGTTTCATTGCTTAGAAATGGTGTTGTGTTGAAATCTTGGAATATTTTTCCCTTACCATCTCCCTCCGCGGTTGGGTTATTATGGTTAGCTGTCACACACACACGCTGGTTGTGGCAGACGTAAGTTGGTGACTCAGGTTCAGGTAGGCGACGCTCCTTTTGTTTCACGGGTTCCCACAAAGTGTTTTTGGTCTGAATTCCCAGAAACCGACCCGCAAATACCCGGTTGGATGTTTTTTTGTTTGTTAAAGCTGAAATATGAGACAGCAAGGACTAAAAATGGACAGTTTGGAAGGGTTGTTTAATTCCTCCGATCATTTACATATCAAGCACTATATACAGACGTGCTGGCTGCTGCAATAAGCAAACCAGTAGCATCTGCGTGCTGGGACATGACACCACCTCTCCATCACGGCGGCAGCAGCAGCAGTGACACACCGGACCTCAGAGTGAGTCACTATCACAGAATATGAGCCCGAGAGTGACATTAATGAAGTTTTATTACCAGAGTTGGTCCAGTTTTACTGTTTTGCTCCCTGGAGAAATTTGTCACATTTGGTCTGGACAGAAACAGCAAATTAAATGGCTGTTACAGATTACATAATCTCTCTGAAGGACAGAGTAATTTTGTCCCTGGATGACAGACTTTACAGAAAACAATGACTGTGAAGGTTTCACTCTGGAGGTTTTTACCTTATCGAGGAGGAGGCATCTAGTTTTCCTTTTACTGGCTAGAGCTCCAGATACCGGGGGATACGCACATCTGGTTTGGTTTAAAAGAAGCTTTTGCATAAACCCAAACCTGTGCTACTTCTCTCTCTACACATAGACATTGTAAACTGACTGTCCTGCAGATTTGTGCTGCACTCAGCATTTCATTCTTAATCCCTTAGTTTCACAGTGATATTAATTCTTGGATTAAAGATTTTTTCTTCATAAAAGTCATTTTTTGTTGTATTGAACCAGTTTTACTAACAAAGTCAATCACATTCTAAAAATAAACACAAATTAAAATGCGATTAACAGAATTTAAAAATGATATAAATAACTTAAACGATGCAATTGTTATTATCTTGTTTGATTATGTAAAGGCTACGCTTTGGAGCATTTCACCACATAAGTTGTAGTCTTACAGCCCTTTGTGACATGTTTATTTTAGTTTGCATCGGAACACCACAGTCACACAATAACACAAACAGACTAACCGCTGAAGTTAGCCGTAAACCAGCAGGTCTGAAAGCCCAATGAATGGTTTCAGTTTCTAGTCGGAAAACACTTTAAACGTAACTTTGATTTCAACTGATCATTTTTTAGTTTGCTAATGCTAAAGTTGGTTGGAGACCACAGCCCGACCAAAATTATTGTGATTGTGTACAATGAACTATGATCTCGTTGCCTTTGAAGCGGTTGCTTCAAAGACAGGCACCAAGTCTTCAACCACTTCGTTCAACCACTTCAACCTCATTGGTTCAGTTCAGTTCAGTTTTATTTATATAGCACTAAATCACAACAACAGTCACCCAAGAGTGCTTTACATTGTAAGGTAAATACCCTGCAATAATAGAGAGAAAGCCCAACAATAAGATGACTCCCTATGAGCAAGCATTTGGCAACAGTGGGAAGAAAAAACCTCTGGCAGAACCAGACTCATGGAGGAGCGGACATCTGCATCGGGCATCAGTTTGCTATCAGTTTGCAGTTAAACAGAATCAAGTTGGCCATTACACGCAGCCTGTTTTTGATAAATTTGGAGGAAATTACAAATCTGTTGCTGTTTACGTACACAGAAATTCACAAAAACAAAAATCCAGATTAACTACTTATATATAAAGTCCAGCCAAAATTGGTTTCTAGATTTGAAAAAGTTCATTGCTTTTTAAAACTCTAAACTTAAACCAAGGATCCAATCCTCCCTGTTCTGTTCCGCTCTTCACTTACTGACACTGACATTTAAAGGAATGTAATCTCTTCTAAATCCATTAGTTGTCCCGTCAGTTTTAGGCAATAAAGTGAGATGTACTTGGAACAAGCCCTTAGTTTTGATGTTGTGTTGCTAAGTGAGGAAAGCTAACACCTCTCCCTCGTTCCTAACTTCACTTTCTCTTCACCTCTCTCCCATTTGCAGTTCCACGCATGCCGCCCAGGAATATCCAGGTGTACAACCCCACCCCCAACACCCTGAATGTGCGCTGGGAGCCGGCCACGGGCCAGGTTCAGCAGTACCGGGTGGCTTACGCCCCCCTGACCGGTGCAAGACCATCCGAGTCGGTGAGTAGCCTTCTGCAGGCAGTTAAAACACAAACTGTCATTAGCGGCGGAATTCTCCTTGAGGGGAGGAAAATCTCTCTGTCTGGTCATGAGGAGCGAAGAATGTGAAGACACAAAAATAACAACCTCTTGTGTTATTTAACAGTCATAAAAGAGTGAAGTTGGATAATATTTTCTTTCCAGTGCAAGTCATCATGTTCCAAAAGCTGCAGGTCAGCTCTTGTTAGATATGATGTGCCTCCAGGAAATTCCTGAGATAAGTGGAATTACACTGGAAAAATAAGGAATGATCTTATCATGGGGTTTTTTTGTTTGTTTTTAGATAAAGGACAGATTATGGCTGATAATCATTATCTTCAATATCAACTAATCGGTCAGCTATTTTTACTTTTAATCAATAGTTTATAAAATGTCAAGAGGTATCAGGATTACCCAGAACTCAAGACATCTCTACAGATCTTTTTTTTTTCAAAAAGTAGTCCAAAACCAAAATTTAAAGGAATGTAATACATAAAAGCAAAGTGACCTTTATAAAACCAGCATATATTTATACTTTAGCAGAGGTATGCACACGACATGGTCATAAAAAGACTTGGCTTTACCAATGCAGGCCTGCGCTTTCTCTTACTCTTTCTCTTGATGTATTATAATGTAAAGTAATAATCCAATCATTTTGTGTTTTGCATTTCCCATCAATGGAAAATCAGTTATATTCTCTAGATTTTTGTCTTTAATTCAGATTTCTGAACATGCTGTTTTATTTGATGGCTTGTTTAGGACACCAAACCCCAAGTCTCTGACTTCATTTTGGCTTTCTTCTTCTGGAAAATGCAATTCTTGACATTTGACATGCTGATCTTACTTGGGTTGGCATATCTTTGTGTTCACTTAGATGTCAACTGAGGACTTGGGAATTCTTGATCCGACGTATTTTTGTATTATTGTATTTTTGCTGTTCTTACTCGACTTTCTTTGTTTGCACACCTGCGGTGTTTAGTCAAACTCGATTCGTTTTCCCACTTGGTGTGGTTCATTTGTTCAGATGTGAACACAGTAATTGCACTTGGGTGTGGTCCAAAACAACCAAGACCACCACCTCCAAAGGGTCTCAGCGCAGGTCCAAATGAACTCTGGAGCTATAAGTTTATGGTTTGAACGTGACCTCAATCCAAACAAATTACAAGGTGTACGTTCCACGTTTGAGATAAAAACCTTCCTGTAGCCACATATGTTTTTTATTCTGAATGTGGCGAGGTAAATATAGATGGGCGGAGGTCTATACAGCTAGCAATTAGCCAAGAAATAAAACATAAATTCTCCATTAGTCCACAACACAGCACCTTCTTCCTGTATTTGCTTTTGTTGCTCCTGCCCCAGACACATCTGGCCAATAAGCAGACCGAACTTCTCACGTGGGTTGTAGTGATGCATTCAGGCTCACTTGGATTTTTCTCTGTGTGAAAAGAAACCAAACCACATGGAAAATCTGCAAGTTTACAAACTCATCAACTGATTCAAACCAGAGTAAATGAGCCATAGGTGTGAGGACGCACTTAGTTCCCACCTTAAGATCTGGGAAGTCTTGGCTCAGCTCTGTTTTTTAGACTCGTTGACTTGACTCAGGACCTCCTGTTCTATCCTTTTTCCTGACCTAGCTGGATTTGTTTTGTTGTTGGGTCTTAGTGGTCCTGATTTGGTCTTTTACTTGTGACTTGTGGGTCTCTACTTGGGCCTTGTTGTGTTTGACTCAGGGATTTTTCTTCAGAATGTCTTTTGACCTAAGAGTCTTGACTCGGCTATAAATGTTGGTTCTTGACCTTGTTGTTATTTTTAGCTTGGTACTCATTGCTATTTATTTAGGACATGAATGGAAATCCCTAAATAAGACTTCTGCTTGTACAAACAAATGTCTGCTTGTACAAACAAATGTCTTTCACATCACATCACCACACATCTGGATTTTCTGTACACTGCACACTATTCCTGTATATTGGATGTGAACTAAATAACCAAACTAACTGTATTTGTTTGCAGTAATTTTGGTAGTTAAGTCATTTTTATCTGTTCTCTACATCTGATTTTAAAAAAGTGAAATCAAAGCGGGAGTGTTGCTTTCATTGGGCCGGTCTGTTTCATGCAAACAACAGGTGGTCTCTTTCGCTCGTTCCTATTTGTTTCACCAAGTGCTGATGTTGCGCAGATGTCTGCTCAGCAGTAATTATGGTAATGCTCTTAAATATGGAAATCATGACTTGTCGGCTTTTCATACGTCTCCATCAGCACTGATTTAATGCACCAGTGCAAATGTCTGGGTCTCATGGAGAGAAAAAAAGAAGCCTTATTTCCCCACAAAAAATTTGAACTCCGTGACTGAAGTTTGGAAACGCTGCATGCCGGATGCATCTGTGATTGACGTCACCGACGGCTCCTACGGTTGGAGTTCCTGGGGCCTTAAGGCTGTAATCTAACGAGGCTGTTTTGATGATTAGGATCAGCTTTGAAGATGCTGTGAAGTTAGTGTTGTGTAGTTTATTATTCCCTGTGGTCTCTGTTTCCATGTATTTTCACTTTTGTTATACTTTCTTTTAATTAACTTTGATTTTGTTTTGGTCTGAGAGGAAGTTGGTTTGGCAAAGCCACAGAAAGGAGACACAAAGATGAGTTCAGAAGTACAAAGATTCACAAACTCTTGGTGACTAATTCAGTCTAAATGATCTAATTTTACATCACAGATTTGTTATTTCAGGCGCTGAAGCTCCTCTGAGTATGTTATCATTATTATTATTAGAACTGAGAGGCAGAGAAGCTCTTTAAAAGTACATTTTATCCTGGTAAAACTCAGTGGTTTGCATTAAACCAGTGCTCTATAGAAAGAAAAAAAAAAGATCAAAAGTATGTGGATGCGTTAATGTTGCTTCCAGATGTGATTTTTTTTTCTCCAAACATGAATCTAAAGCTGTGGTCAAAACTTCAGTGCTATGACTGCAGGAGTTTGTTCACATTGAAGAATATCAGTAAGGTCCAGCACTGATGTTGGGAGATAACAGAAGATCCCACTTTATTTTGAATGTGGTGGAGGAGAGCAGCCACCTACACTTAACTGGGAATTAACTGCTTAGTGCTGTAGCACTATTAATCTAAGAAACACGTCAATTTACCTTTAGGGATCCCAGTGCGAACCCATTGGCTAGTTTGCTGACTTGGGCTTTGGGAAACTGGTTGTTAAGAGCTCCCTGTTTAGCCAGCAAATATCCAAGCCAGGATTTCAGTTTCTGTCTGCTGGTCATAATTTAAAAATGCTGATAAATCATCCATCCATTTGGTAAGCACTCATCCAACCTGTTGTTGTAGCTAGAGTCTATCCTGACTGTCTTTGAGTACATTCTGGACAGGTCACCAGTCCATTACAGGATTAGTTAATAAAACCTGACAAAGTGGAATCAGATGATTTTCATGCTTCTGAATTGCTTTCTTGCAAATCCCATCCCTCCACACAGAATGTTTAGCTTCATGCTACCAAAGCTTGCACATACAGATTAATCAGTGCATCAAAATTTGAAAACAAAAAGCTTTTGGTACCAAAAATCGTGTTCCTTGACTACAGATTCTGCATATTCATGTGAAGAAATCTGTTTGTAGAAATGAATGGGATCACGACTGCCTGCCATCCTGTTCCGCCTGTCATCTCTATAAGGAGCTTAATTTCATTGACATGTTATGGTATCTGGATCAATGCTAATCTCTGCCTGTATAAAAGTAAAATAATTTAAAGCTAGATTAACAACCTTAGCATTGTGAAAGAACATTTAAAAGTTTTTGTTATTAGGTTTTAGCAGTTTAAGAATCCAAAAAAATAGATACATCAGAATTCAAACGTCAGTAATGACATCCTGGGAAACTTCTTTTCATGGGCTTCGTCTTGAATTACTTACAAATCTATAAATGCCATATCACCGGCTTGTTCAGTTTGACTCTACTTCTTAAAACAATGAATGCATCCCACTCAAAAGCCCATCAGTTACCCAGAACAACTGCATACTTTGGCCTCATCATTCAGGTTTACTTCAGCCAATGAAGTACATCCCAGCCCTCGAGAGCAGTGCTGCTTTCAGGAAATGACTATAACCTCCAGTCTCGTTTATAATGTTTTAAAAGGACCGTGTCCAATCCATTGTCCTTACTTTAGAGTTTACTGGTGGGCTTTAACCCCAGGCTAACAGTTGTGTGTGTGTAGGTGTGTGTGTGCTTCCAGTTGTGGGATCTTAGCCCCTACATCATCACTGTGAAACCTATTTCATGGTCCAACATGCCAAAACCTTTGGGCCCAAAACATTTGCTGCGACCAAACCAGACTCAAGATGAGGGGGAACTCAAGTCCAAGCAGAAGATATATTTCCCATGATGTAACAGCAGAGACTTTTATGGGCCACAAACCAGCTAAAGAGCTGAGCATAGATGATGTGATAATCCCAGTGACAAGTGACAGTCTGCAGTCACGCGTGTTGTTAGAACACGTCTCTCCGCTGACCGACGGTTTGTTTAGCATTTCACCTTCTAAGCCTTTGTTAGTTTTTGAGGAACCATTTGGCAGAAGAAACCTTGAAGATCACTGGATGCAAGATGAGCACTGAGGTCATTATGTACATTACTCCTGCCAGATCTGTATGTATGAAGAGGCATGAAGAGGCTCATTTGAACAGCCAGAGCCTCTTTGATGATTATATCAATATGTATTTTGACTCCTGCGTTTCTTCTCCAAAAAGGTCCTGGTTCCAGGAAGTATTAACAACGCCTTCCTGGACAACTTGATACCGGATACTCCCTACTCTGTCATTGTCACCGCTCTGTATGCCGACGGCGAGGGATCGCCGGTGAAGGACAATGGCAAAACATGTAAGCACAACGACAATCTCACATTCTGATGGTGTGTAGAATAAGATGAGTTATTTGCATAGTTTACATCTGTTGCATGCAGTGATGCAAAACACAATAAGTACAAGCAGATTTAAATTACGGGTTGCTAATCTGCACTCCTCTTAGCAAACACTGGATCATATCATTAGTGATGATTGTAAAACTCCGACTATAATGAACAGTGAGCCCAGAGAGTGCAACACACTCAACTTTGTATGGAAAAGTAATTATTTAATACCTTTTATACAAACCCAAAAATGTAAATAAAGACAGAATGTGATAATTTTCAAATCTCATAAACCCATATTTTAACCATAATAGAAAATAGAAAACATATCAGATGCTTGAATTGAGATATTTTACTATTTCATAAAAATCTTTAGCTCATTTTGAATTTTTATGGCAGCAACACATCTGAAAAAAAATTTTGGATAGAAAAACAAAAGGCTGGAAAAGTAAGTGGTACTAAGAAGAAACAGCTGCACGAACATTTTATAGCATATTGGCAACAAGTCAGTGATATGACTGGCACCTTAGAGAGGCAGAGTAAAGATGGGCAAAGTTTAATATGAAAAACTTTAAATTTAGCTTTTTCTAATTTTAGTAGTCATGCAACTGAGATATTCTTTGTATTCAGGTTTATTAGTCTCCTTCATCTTTTAGATATTAAAAGCAAACCATGCCATTTAATATAATTTGGTATGAAACAGACAAGTTTACAGAAGCTATGTTAGCATTAGCCAGCTAACATAGGTACACCCTCACTGCTTCCATAGAATAATAGAGGATAAGAAGCCAAATGCTGATATTTAAGTGCACTTGATTAATTGATCATCAGCAAGTGTGAGCACCTCTATAAAAGCTGAAGTTTTGGCAGGTCTGGAGCATTTAGGTGTGCTATCTCAATGTCACAGTCCTATCAGGAGTGGACGTCCCAGCAAATTCACCCCAGTCTGTCGGGCCATCTGTCCTACAGCTAATGCTCAACTCAGACTGCACAATGATCCCAAGCACGGAAGCAAATGACTGAAGAAAGAAAAGAAATGGCCCAGGCAGAGTCCAGACCTCAACCTGATCAAAGTGCTGTGGTAGTACTTTAAAGACAGCTGTGCATAAACAAACGCTCACAAAAGTCAATGTAGTGAATCAATGCTGTAAAAAAAAGAGGGCCAGAAGTCCTCAACAATGTTAATGGGTCCAGTTCGTGTGGAAGGGCCTGTACTGATAAATTATATTTTACATTATTGCTGTAAAAAATGGTTCTACAACTACTGCATCATGAGACGTACTCAGTTTTTCACAGGACTGTTAATGTTTTGATTCTCAAGCTCAGTAAAAATGTTTTTTCTTCCTTTGGTCATTTTATTTATTCCTTTCTTTATTCTGAAAAAATAGAAAAAAGTGGGCTTTCAGGGAGGTGGGCTTAAAGAGACAGGATCTAGTATAACTTAAATGTAATTATATGTAAATGAGGATTAAACTGTGCATCAAGTAAAAGGTGCTGCAGTAAAGTAAAACTTCGGAACTAGAAATGATCATAGAGGTTAAGTCAGTATATGTATATAGCATAGCTATAGTAGGATTTAAAGAGTTATGGAAATCAAATAATCTTTTATTTATGAATTAGAAAAATATATTTCTTTTTATACATTTAAAAAAAAAAATCTGCTACACTGCTTCTGTTTGATTTGGTGCAGTGCCCCGTGCTGGTCCCAGGAACATGCGTGTGTTTGACGCCACCACCAGCACCCTGACCATCGGCTGGGATCACGCCGAAGGACCCGTGAGACAGTACAGGATCGCCTACGCACCCATGACCGGAGACCCCATCACAGAGTTTGTAAGTGAAACTTCAAGCTCATTGACATCCATGATACCAAATGATCTCAAATAACATCAACATGTTACTAGTAACAGTGCTATAGTAGAGCAGTCGTCCCAGAGAAGGAGCCAGTCAGTTCACATTTAAAATCAGGCATTTGTGATGGCCACATTTCCAATATGGCTTAGTGGCCTGTTTGGGGGTAAATATACTTTCATCGCACTGTGATTACCTGCCTGTATTGTGTGAAGGAAAGCTGGTCTTACCTTTGCAGAAACTAAACTACGCACACTGATGATAAAATTTAAAAAACTCCCTCAGAAGCTGAGAGATTTTGGTGAAGTCATTTCGGAGGAAATGCATCAGACCCACAAACCTCAAGCGTATTTCATACTCTCTGTTTAACCCGTAAGCAGGGATTAATCTCAGGTGGTGATGTGTTTTGTTTTGGATAAACTGCCTGTAAACCCTCGCCATTCACCGCTCACTGTGACGTCCCCCTCGGACTATGCGGTGAAGTCACATCTCAGGATTCCCTTGCCTCATTCAGGATATAAATCACCGATTAGGGAGACTAATTACAGGCTCAGTTAAACAAACAGTATAATTTGGGGCATAATAGCGTTATTAATAGTTCTGAATAATAAGTTGGACCGATGGTGGAGAGCGGAGATGGCACAGCTGTGCTTCCCTTCTGCTCGTTAGTCTAACACCTGCTCAAAGTGAGTCAGCTAACTGCAGCAGAGGGACGCCGATGAAAGGAGTTCTCCAGACTGGGACTGACCAGAAAGCTCATGACTATTATTTATACAGATGCAAACTGATCAATTTAGCACCTGTAAATAATGTGGAAGGTTTGTGCTGGTACACAGTTTCTATAATCCCACCGAGAAGCAATGTGAAAGAAATTATTCTTTTCTGTTTATTGGAGTAGTAGTCTCCTAAAATATTAAAGCCTAAAATGTAAAATTGTGCACTACCAACAGTGTTTGTATTTTTCAGGCTCTTCTCTTTATCTTACTGCACAAACCAAATTTATTTGCACTAAAATTTAAAATAAAAGTCGGTTTAACCCAAATTTAACTTTGATTGATTGATTTTGATTACTGTTTCTCATTTAAACTAATATTTGGGTCCTTGATTCAAATTCCAGATGAATCCGAATGGGTTTCTATTATTTTACTTTTATTTAAACAGGAAGCAAAACTCACCACTGAACATGGACTGTATATAAAAGATGGCCGTAGCTGTAGGAAGTTGTTTCAGCCTGCATTTTTTTATATTGGCCAGCAGGGGGTGATTCCTCTGGTTGCAAAAAGAAATCCATCCTGGTAAAAGGACTTTTCTTGTCACTTGAAAACTTTCTGATGGGGTTATGGCCTTAATCAGTGCACTTCAGTAAACTGGTTAAGATATAGCAAAAAAAAGAAAAATTTATAAAAATAAGAAGTAAAATAATCGAGAATTGGACTTCATTGCAAGGAGGATGTGTGGTTTCAGTCATCCTCACTTCACAGTTTATAGTCTCTCTCTGTATAGAGCGTGACACCCTTTGTCCTCAGATCTTTGATTTAGAAAAGAGGAAAACTCCCCAAAAACTGGACAACAGAGAAAAAAGAAGCAGAAATCTCAAAAATCATACATGCACAGACGGTGTGTGGAAGGAACTCTGTGGAAAGCAGATGTGGCAGCTTTTCCTGTGACTGGGAGCACTGGGTCAGCTCCTCCCACCAATTACACATACCACGTGCAGCAGATGTGCAGACAGCAAAGCAACTCAGGACTCTCTGGATGTAAATCTTTGCTGACTGATTTATGCTTTTTCTTCTTCGGCTACTGAAAATCTCTGACTCTGTGCCGTTTTGATCTTCAGACTGTGGTTCCAGGAAACAGAAACAATGCCATGCTTCAGAATCTGCTCCCAGACACCCCGTACAACATCACTGTGGAGGCCATCTACGCCGAGGGGCCTGGAGGATCCCTCAACGGGAACGGACGTACAAGTAATCAAAACTTCTCTGAGTTTTCTAGCAAAGGCAGATTTTCAGGAATTCTGGTTGTCTTGTGATATTACACAATCCCCTGCAGCTGTCACAGGATTTCTGCACATTTGGCCTCATAGCTGGGCCGATTGTAGTAAACAACAGGCTTTCTCAAACTCCTAGAAGGCAAATCTTACCCCTTTGCAGCCATCTTTCAAGTGCTGTTATTTTAAAGCTACCAACTAAATTAACAAGGAGAGATCCGTGACTTTAACTGCAATAACCAGTAGTATGTAAAAACTCCACTCTGATTTAAACAGAAAGCTCGATGTTTGTTTTTTGTTTGTTATTTTTACCCAAAATAAAGTTTTTAAAGTTTTTTTCCTGCAGGTTATCCTGTATGTCTGCTACACATGCTGAAGCTTCACAACATGGCTGTTTCATTAACAGAGCAGATGTAGCTACCTGCATCACTACTACAGTAACAAGTAGATATACCTGCTGCTTGTCTACTGTGTCAAAACAAAGTGATTGGCTCAGATGTTTCCTATGGTGGCCCCTGATTGGCTCTTTGCGGGCAGAGATGGGACAGCTTTCATCTTTGGTCTTACAGAGTTCTCCTTAGATATAAATCTTTACATTTTCTGTCCTTACTTGTATTCAAATGTGATATTAATCTAGTTTGATTAAGTCTCTGTGTAATGGATGGGTGTCATACAACCATCTATCAGAGAGTAGAAAAAAATCCCCCTTTTATATTTCCTACTTTTGACTTTGATATTGACCGTCTGTGGAAGGTAAACCTCACAATCCACTCCACCAGCATCATGCTAGAAACAGTTCTAGCACATTTAGGATGTAATCCAGCACCTCAGTAACTTTGTGTGGGGGTTCAGCTTTGAGGCATTGAACCCAGGAGCTTAAACGCAACGACCGCAGCAGCACTTAGGAGTGAGTGAGAGGAGTGAGTAACAGAGAAAATAAATACATTAGGTCTGCGTCAGTTATCAGCGTCTGCATGTGTTAGTGTGAAGAGTTTGGACTGAAAGGGGAGAGCACTCAATCGGCGAGCAGTAGGCTTAGTTATGCAAACAGCAGACACTCAGAGTGTGTGTGTGTGTACCTGTTTAGACATCTTTGTGGGGACCAAAAATTGGAACGTGACTGTGGGGACCAACAGTCACTTGTGAGGACAAAAGTGACAAAAGGCATTTTTGAGACTCAAAATGTGGTTTTAGTATCAGGGTTACATTTATTTTATGGTTAGGTTTAGGCTGAGGGTTAGAGTTAGGCATTCATTTTTGATGGTTGGGGTTAGGGTAAGCGGCTAGGGAAGGCATTATGTCAATTGGATGTCCTCACTAAGATATCAGAGAACGAGAATGTGTGTGTGTGTGTGAGGCACTTTCAGACATCCGTCCAATTCTGGACATACACCAACTGGCTTCTTCAACAAGGCTAAGACCCAAATCTAAACACCTCTTTGCATAGGATGAATTTTATAACCTGACTTAAGGCGGCTCATTCCTGACAGCCAGAAAGGAAGAGGCTGATTTTTATTATTACTGAGAAAATGTCCCTCTTTATTTTTAATAATGCTCTGTGGTTTTAAACAACCTACAGGTATCAAGTTAATGAAAGGCTAGGGGGTTGTTCTAGCATTTAAGAGCAGCAAGAAGACGCCGTGACAGCTTCCAAACTCTGAGCTCACTGAAAACTTTGCCACAGTAGGTGTAAAACTCTCCCCGGTGTGTGGACGGCTGATATTTACGGTTCAGTTAAAGGAAAGGAAAACAGCCAAATTAAATGTGGGAAATTACAAGTTCATTAGTGCTTCTGTTTCTGTTTTGTTGCGTATGAAGCTGCAGTGGATTTATTTTAAAAAGCCAGAAATTCTCCTGCAGGTCTCCCCACTCCACCCAAACGATAAACCTCCTTTCTGACTTTATGGGACCATAATTTCCTAAATTAGCTTCAAGTTTTATTAAATGTGACTTGAAACTTGCGATTCAAGGCTCATCAGGAAAGTCGGAGAGTTTAAGCTGGCTGAGTCACTTTTGGAACCAGTCTAAGTGGCCGTTAGAGGAACTGCAGTTTATTGGTACTCACACATTAGCATCATGTTTTAGCCCTGGATGTTGATGCTTACCATGTCTAAAATTTGATGCCTCCTCCGTGTCACAGTCGGCATGTTGAGTCCCAGAAACCTTCGGATCTCGGACGAGTGGTACACGCGCTTCAGGGTGGCCTGGGACCCCGTGTCTGCACCCATCCAGGGATACCGGCTGATCTACACCCCTGCAGGTGAGCGTTAACAAAACCATTGCGGTTAATCAGACGTGTTTCTCTGCACACACATTGTGAAGAATGTCTTGGTTCCTAAAAGCTGTTACCTGATTTTTACTTCTTGTCAGTTTCTCCTGCAGTTCTCATTCCCCGCTCTGTGTTTCCAGGCATGAACCAGCCCATTGACTTCTTCATTGGAGACGTGAGCTCTTACACCCTGACCAACCTGCAGCCTGGAACCACCTACGACGTCAAAGTCCTGGCTCAGTACACCAGCGGCGTGAGTGTGCCGCTCATCGGCCAGGGAACGACACGTACGTACAGGAACCGTATTCAGATGGACAAACTGCTGATTTATTTCAAATGTCGCTCATAATCAATTCTTTAAAAACTTGCTGGAGCTCGGCGTCCTCTCGTTATCCCCTCCTGACTTTTCACATCCGGTCACTTCTGATGCTTTAACTTCAGACCAGAGAGAATCCCAGGATTTATCTGATGTCTTTTCAGTTGCTCAGATTTGTTTCTGGCTGACTGAGATTTGGACTTAAAGGCATGTTCACACCTGTTTACTCTTTAGTCTGGTTATATTGGCCTCAGGTGTTTTGTTTTGTTTTTTTCCAGTTGGCACGAGTTGTTTTGACAGTAATCACTCTCAGGTGTGGAACAAAACAGCTACACCAGGAACCCTGAGAAGAAATAGGCTCATGAAGTGAAATACCAATCAAGTTTCTTGCTACCTAAAGTCACTCACCTGGTTTCCTCAGGAGGTGCAGCTAACAGGTCATCATGTGTACTCTGTGGGGTTTTTTTTAGCTACACAGTTCCTGTCTCATAGAGAATCTCTATTTTTCATCTATCATTAAAAGAGCTTAAAAAAAACATGAATCGTCCGACATATGAACAGCCTAAATCTTCCCTGTGCTTAAACTCTGACTTTATTTTCAGTCTACCTGAACGTAACCAACATTGAGACCTACAACGTCGGCCACGACAAGTTCTGCATCAAGTGGACACCTCACAGAGCGGCTACGTCGTATCGCATTAAACTCAACCCAGCGGACCGTAAGTCTCCTCACATCACTTTTTAAATATCATAATCAGCTTTTGTGTGTAATAATAGTAATGTAATAATAATAGCACTTAGAGACTTACATAGAAATGCTCTAAATGATCTAAAACCACATGGTTGTGTAACATGTCCTCGGATAGATCACGGGAGAGAATCTGTAGTGATTTTCATCAGAAGTTTCTGATATTTCATTTCTCTGCAGATGCATTAATCTTGTGGTGTGGTCCTATCCGCCAGTGATCCTGATTCAGGGTGACATATTTAAATTGATGCATGTAGTAAAGTGTGCAGTAAGGCTCCCATCAGATGTCTGAAAACATATCTGCAGATGAGATCATCTCTGCAGATGCTGCAGAGACTGTGTTGACTCAAACGTTTTCTTGTAATTTCTTCCCTGAGGCTGTTTAACTTCAGGCCGCCTATTTTCGATTATTGATCAAAAAAGATGCATGTTTTGGCTAAGACTGAAGGCGCCCGACCACCAAGCTTTAACTCAATCTCTGATTGCAAAGATTACATCCTTTTCAATGACTTTGGAGTTTCCGAGGTCCATCTGGTTCATGCTCGCACGTGGAGATAGGGCATCCGTGTTTAAATATCTATATGTTAGTCATTAGCCGTTTGGGCCACTGTGACATGCTGCCAGAACAAACACGGGTCCGTTAGCGTGAGGCAGATGGTGGTTAACCGCTACCAGAGGAGCCGTCCCAGTGAAACGCAGCAGACGTTTGAGTCAACAAATCAGTCGACTGTTTGTTCTCAAGTGGAAATGCAAACAGCGGTCGGAGCCAGCGGTGAGATGAGTGAGTGGAAAAACAGTGAGCGCAGGTCTTCTGCCTCCATGTTTTAACATCCGCGGTGAGAAGAGGAACATGTGGTTCAGACACTTGGCTATCTGATATCCTGCTGAAAAGTCTGAGGGCTTTTATTCTGCCAACGCACTCTAAGCTCAGAACTGAGTGCATCTTCGCTCCTGATGAATGAGGGCCACCGTTCTGGAGTTGATCTCGCTGAGAGGTGTGCGTGTTTTCCCAAAATAATTTACGTGATCGATCACAACTTGTTGATGTTACTGAGCTTATTCTGAAGGTATCTGCAGCAGCAGAGCTGCAGGGAGCGTTGAATCCAACGTACTTGAAGTGCATTCAGGACAGCGAAACGTCCGTGTGATAAACACGCTTTGTTTATTTGCTCTCGCTGAAGCGCTCAGAGTAAATAGGAAATCTTATCATCAATTTATCAGCAGCCGAGACAAGCGGAGAGATAAACATTTCACTGGAAGGGTCAGGGTGCTGTGTGTGCAAAGTAATCTTTATTTTCTTCCTTTAGCAACAAAAAGCCCCCCCAAAAAACACGGAGAGAACATTAAACTTAAAGGGTGAAAGGCTCAAATGACCATATCCCTGGAGCACTACGACGCCTGTAAAACCAACAAATGCTGAACTTTCCTAATCAGCAGACTTTGGTGTTAACTTAAAATCCAGAAACATAAGCACCTGGGGAAGTAATCTTTGACTCATTAGTAATAATTATTAATGCTGTCATACCCAGGAGATGTATGAAGTGAGTAAAAATCTTAGTTTTCATCACAGGAAAATTTTGACATGATTCAGGGCTCCAAACTGTGTAAAAGTCACTGGTGTGTTTTACAAGGGCACGAAGATTCAGCCATCTCGAACAAACTAAGTGACTGAAGAACATGAGTCAGTGTTTCCCTCTGACAGGAACCAATCACACTAAGCCCACAGCACCTGGAAATGAACTCTAAATGAGCCGATCAGGAGGTCAAACCTAATTAAAACTCGCTGAAACTTTTGAGCATGTTCAGAAAAGTTGACCAGCTCTTTAATTTCAGACCACTCCAGTTTACTGTGATGTGTTTACATGTGTTTTTGATTCCTCTGTAGCGTCCAGTAAAGGACAGCATGAAATCACCATTCCTGCCGGCCTGCCTCAGTACTGCTTTGACGGGCTTTCCCCCGATGCTCTGTACACCGCCACTGTCTTCGTTCAGACGCCAAATCTGGAAGGCCCAGGAGTCAGCACCAAAGAGAGGACCCGTAAGTACTGAGAAAGCTGTGCAGTGAGGAGGAAAACTCTAGAAATTCGGGAGAATTCTGCCCTTAATAAACTAGATTGTGTTTGAAATGTGACTGGTCTGGTTCACCGCTTTGAAAACGTGAAGTGCAGTATTTTAGTCACAGAATCAAACCAGTGGCAGGAGCACAACCGTCTACAGAGAGGTCCATCCTCACTTCCTCAAGGAAATTAATTTTAAATACTACTACAGATTCAAACTCCACCGCCTTGAAGTGCAGGAAGTGATGCTAGTTCTTCTTAGCTCTGTGGCGGAGCATGAATTGGTTCTTTTGGCTCAGAGAGGAAGGACTCTGCAGAAAGGCTCACTTCCTGCAGGTCGAGATGTTGATGTCAGAGCCGCCCAGCCGCCACAGCAACCAGTAAAGGAAACTTGAGATCGGAAAGCTGGTTAGCAGCAACTGAACTTTGTAGGTTGGTTGTTCAGATCTCTGGGTTAAACACTGCAGAGTTCAAAATTAGAAAGACAGCCAGAAAATGCTGCTCTAGTTTGGATTTAATATTTATTTATTTACATTTTTTTTAATGTAACCAGGATGATTATTTTACACACACACATGCTGGGTATTTATATCTTGTGGGGACATGTACTTGACATAATGCTTTCCCTAGCCCCTTACTCTAACCCTAACCATGAAAAATGAGTACCTAACCCTGACCCTTACCCTAAACCTAACCATAACCAAATTGTAACCCTGTCACTAAATCCACATGTGGGGATTTAGGACCCCACATGTGGATTTAGTGACAGGGTTACAAGGGTTACCCCACAAGTCCAACTTGTGGGGTCCCCATAAGGGCTTTTAGTCCCCAAAAGTATAGTAAACTTACAATTTTTGGTCCCCACAAAGAGATGAATACACACTCACTCACACACACACACACACACACAATACATGAAACAAACATAAAGAAGAGAACACCAGTGTACCGGAGATAACGAGTCAAATTTAAAATCAAAATATATAAACTTCAGGACAGTGTGGTCTCTGGCCGGAAAACAGGTGTAGTTATAATCAGGCAGAACATCCAAAGCCTTGAGGTCATTTTTAAAATTGCCTTTCGTTCGTTTAATGAGACCGCATCCTGAATATGGGCCGATTTGCAGCCAAATCCGAGCAGCGTGACAAACAAGAATAACTTGCTGCACTTTAATAATTAAATTAAGATGGGCGCAGCGCATCATTGTCAGGGTTTTTGATCTGGAAATATAATTTCATCAGTTTTTAAAATAGTGATAAAATACTTTCTGATGTAAACGTCCTGCGAGTGACATTGTCCACTTCAGCTGTCTCGAGTTTGTCATTTTGACGTTTTAATTTATTTATAAAATTCAACAAAAATATTTAAAGAATAAACGCACTGAATGTAAAGAAAAATGTAAAGCACTGCATTGGCTGGAAAAATCCTTTGTGTCAGTCAGACAGCTCAAAGGTTTTTAAAGTAATCCAACCTGTTTAAGATGTCATCTTATATTGAAGGACATATAAATAAAAATGAGTTTAAACTTGGATTAATCTGTCCTTCATGTATTCTGAGTACAAACCAACAGCATCTGCATCACTGATAGAAAAACAGACATAAAAACACATCCCGAGCGGTTCAGCCCACGTTTCCACAGAGAACACGATCGTAGTAACAGCTGCGTGGCTCCGACACGCCCGCTCGCAGCGCGATCGTGGTGTCTGAGACATGAAGCACGATTCCAACTGCGAGTTGCATCATCTCACGGCGCAGCTCCACAACAATGACTTCATCACGCGCTGTGTTTACACCGATTCTGTATTTATTACAAATATGTTGATGATGTTTTTGGGGTTTTTTTTGTCTCTCACAGTAGAGAAACCAACTCCAGTCCCGACACTCCCACCAACTCCAACACCTCCACCCACCATCCCCCCTGGATGGGCAGGTAAGCCTCTAATGGCATCCCTAATCCAGCTGAAGGCAAGCTGAATCTGAAATGCATTCTTGTGTTTTGGTTGGTGAGAGTGATTTTTCTTTTTCTTTTTTTTTTGTCTGTTACCCAAAGACAATCTTTGTTGCATTCTGGTCAAAAAACATGTAGAAAGCTTAGAGGAGCCATATGAATGAGTGTATATAGTGAACTAGTAGCTCAGTGTTCCAACATTCAGAAGAAGGGACTGCTCTCACAGTTAGAGATTGACGAGGTACAACACAAATGCTACGGCAAGGGGGAGCCAGGACGACAGGTCAGGGGGGAGATATCATCACCCCCACCCGAGGTTGGGTACCAAGCCCCAAGTGCAATGGAAGAAGGATCGTTGAGTGCGAGAGGAACTGACCTGAAAGATAGAATCATGGCAAAGCTTGAAACTTGGATCCTCCGTAGCCAGGTACCAAGACTACGTAAAGTACCATCAGAAGATCTGCTAGATGATGTGAATGCAGCACTACGGACGATACCTACAGCCACCATTACCGAGACTAACAAGCTGATCTACACTACGGCA